>VDFB02166312.1:0-46561 GCA_007258455.2 Sequoia sempervirens | reverse complement strand
GCATTGGGAATAAATGCTTGCATAGAGTGATCATCGTCATCTTTCCTTTTCCATCATTAGCACCAGCTAGCTTGCTTATATGAAAAGATGTTGATTAATGCATTAAGTTCTAACAAATTAAATAGGAACGTATTTTTAAAGTACCTTGCACTACTTAAGCACACTTTCCAATGCATTTAGCTTATTTGTGAAAGAGGTGGCAGGAAGAATGTACTAATTTTATTGTCACGACAATTTTTTCATTCCCAACGGATACAGATCCCAAATCCACACGTATCACCTCGGTGGTAGCATTTAGTGGACTAGTAGGTAACAATAAATCCTTAACTGCATGTATGTGCAAGAATTAACTACAACCAAAAGAATATTTTACTAAGTAGCAAAAAAACAAGTGGTTGTTTCACTGAAGAAACTCTCTACAACTTCTTAGCATAGTAATGGTGAAAGCATCAACATCTAGTAGAAAGGCTGGAGCCTCATCCAAAAGGCCAGGTTATGCAAACATATTTGGGAGGGATTCATTTGCCAATGCTCCAAAACTAGAAGAATGACAGTTTGATTATACCAAATTAGTGCAACCAGATAATCATGTCAAAATAAAGGTGGTGCATGATTTCGTAGACAACATTTTGACCCAAATTTGGTGACTAACCCTAAAATCCTTAGGGAAGGGGAATTGCAAAGAATGATTAAGCATGGGTTAGCTAAAATTTTCATGTCACGACTCTAGAATTTTGGTTTTCCATAGTTCATGTTGCCCACTTTACACCCGTACTTGGAGTTGGTAGATGCATGTGCTAAAAGATTCAACAAGGAGGCAGGGGTTATTATTGGAAATAGGATGAAGGTTACAATTACTACAACAACCATATGGGATATTTTGTGTATCCCTACAACTTGGGGCACTGAACACTTTGACGAGGAAGAGATGGAAATATTTTTGGAAGTCAGAACTAAGAAGGGGTAGTGTTGTGACAATGAAAGAAAGGAAAGACCGAAGAGAGATCAATTTTCTTTTCCTCTTGCGCACAAAAAATTCAAGCAAGATACATGGTTTGTTTTCTCAATGTAGGCTTGGATTTACAGTCTTAATGATGACAAAGAGGTTCATATATCCTGTTTAGATGGGTTTGGATTTCTTGTTTAAAAGGGATAAAAGTTAGAAGTACTTTGATTTTGCTAATGCAATAGACAAGGGGATGCTAGAGCAATTGAGTCTGACCTATGATCTATTGAGTGTAAATTCAGGTATTCCTCTTTCTTGGTTCACTTGATTTTGCATCAAAATTTTAAGTTTTTGGAGAGAGGTTTGTCATTATTTAGGTTCAATGTAATGGGTTTCTATTAGCCAGTGATTACTACTAGTTTGTGGATTATTTTATGTGGCCAATACTTCTAGACTTCTTCCCATGCCCTATGTGCCACTTCTCTCTTGAGGCCTTGCAATGGATGAGGACTTCAGACCCTAGTAGATTATTTCCTAGGTGAAGATTTCACTTTTACCAGATTCCATTGTTTCATCAAGGAGCTTTTTATACTCCCCAAATTTGTAATGGGTAAAGTTTTTGCTTTGGAGGCATGTCTTCAAGCAACCATTTTTGACAATTTCTATGGTGCTAGAGAGCATAAGACAATGCTTTACCTGACTCCCCTTAACATTACCAACAGTTAGGTAACATTGGTGAGGTAGAGGGTGGTAGGTGAGCTTACAAACAAACTAGTACTCTTAGGCTTGGTTCTTATTTGTGACACATGGGACTACAATCCAAAATGGCACATCCCAACTTTGAAACATGAGAGTTAGGATTATTTTGATTAGAGGAAGAATTTGACTCAAGAAAGGCTAGAAGTATATGTCAACTTAGCACACATACCATTCACATGGCCACCATGGCTAAAATTCTATGTCTAGACTATGGAGTATCAGAAGAACCTCCCAATGGATAAATCCGTCAGCACACAATTGAAAAAACTGGGGTGGTTGGAAAGGAAGAAAGCATATTTGTGTAGGTTCCAACAAGAAATGAGATTCCTAATTCCCTAATCGGAGATCTTTGGCCACATGATGAAAGGTTTAACAAGGTTTACGAACAAGAGGTCTATATTGATAATAGTAACCCAAAGACTAGTCATGAGATTGAATAGGAGGAGCTTCCATACCATGCTTCCTAGCCTTAGGAACCAGATAAAAGAAAAAAATCAAGGAAAAGGGACTCACAAGTCACATCCTCTATTAGTGCCTGAAGCAAAGGGAAAAGAGCATGACAATCCCCAAGAAGGTTCATTGTGGTTATTGAAGGCCAAGTTTTAGTGGGATCAGTCGCCAAAGGATCAAAATGTATGAGTTCTAATAATACAAAGAGGAGATAAGTCCAAGATATAGGTGGATCTGGTGCATTAGTTAGAGGAGAAGAAGAAGTGGAGTCTGCTCTAGAAGTTTTTTTTGGCCACCATGGCCTAGGTAAGTTTTTCTCCCTCTCTTCTTTCTACCTTTGCATCTCTAGTTACTATTCTACCCCTATTTATGGAGAAGAGTCCTTCATCTGTGGACCCCATTTTGGCAACACAAGGGCAGAAAATTGAGATGGGGGGGGGTGAATGATTTGTCAGAAAAATTCAAAACTTATTCCACTTATTAACCTTATTCTCATATTTGATTATTAACCATGAAAACATAAATCATCAACACATTAGAAACACACATAACACCAAGCTTTTTTACATGGAAACCCTGCTAGGGGAAAAACCATGGTGGAGGTTAGTCCACAAGATTATACCCTATTAAAATTATAATGAAAATGAAATATGGGGAATGCACATGCATTTAGGCACACTATGTAGAGCTCACTTCTCAATTACAAAGGAAGACACACTATCTTACAAAGAGATTCAAATTACAACCATCTGGATTTGGAACTGAGTTAAGCACATGAACAATTCTTTACTCTTCTGAACACTTCTTCACACTCTACTCTACCTTATAATGATATTTTCACATACAAGCACACTATAGCATATACTCACACCTTCTTGCACCCTCTTACGCACTCTTCCACCTTTCAGTTCGAATAAAAAATCACTCTTATATATCTGCAACAAGAAATTTCATAACTACGAGTTGGCCATAAAGAAATAATAAAATGAATATAAACTGTCGTCCCAAAACATTTAAGATTATTAATGTGAATCAACCAAGGTCATCCATAGCTTAGTGAGGACCCAAGTCAACATATCCAACATGAAAACACATCAATTAATTTCTCCTCAAAGATCCACAACACGCTACAAACTATGTTGACCAAGAACAAGAAAAACATGAACACGCAAGAGAAAGAACAATCTAGAAAAATCCACAAGCATCACGAATCACAAGAGAAGCATCCACAACAACCAAAATAACTAAAATCACATAATCTTCAATTAGAAACACTAACTGAAGCAACAGAAAAACTATCAGAATGAAAATCTTCATAACTCGATCAAATCTTCATGTAGAACTCTAAAACTCGATGTGGATAAACTAGATACACTAAAAAAAAACCCTTTAGTCCACAACCTCTTATCATCAATGTACAAAACTTACCAACATACTGAACTTCACTTCATCGTTGATAACTTGCAACTCATTTATTATAATTTTCTCAATATCCTCAACATATACAACTTCAAATGCATTAATACTAATAGTGTTGACATTAATGACAACCACATATCAACAACACAATGACAACATCCAAAAATCTCCCCCTTTGGCATTGATGGAAACACATGATGTGAACAACACCATCAACACAACTAACTCTTGACACTTACTGCCCCTTAGGATTTGACTCATCTTCTACTGAACACTTTCACATAATCTTCTCCCTACAAGGATCTTCTCCTTAGATAATCACCAATTTTTCACATGACTCTTCTCCCCCTCTGACATTAATGACAAAGATATCTAAGCTCTAAACCACATATTTGAACATCTAAACATCTGACTACTCCCCCTAAGTAGCAACCAGCACCACAACAACAATCTGAAACATGACATGACTATGAAATCCATGGAGTGATGCAAAGAAATGCATCCTTAGTTCTGTTTAGGAGGGGTAATCACCCCTAACTTCCCTCTGAGATACTCAAAAATATCCTTAGGCAATGGTTTGGCAAATATGTTTGCAATCTGCTCCTTAGTAGGCACATACTCTAGTCTGACTTTCTTTTCACTTACCTTCTCTCTCAAAAAGTGAAACTTGATAGATATATGCTTTGTTTTTTAATGTAGCACTAGATTCTTGGAAATATTAATAGCACTTGAGTTATCATAGAATATAGCAATAGGATCATCATCTATAATTTTGATATCCTTCAACATATAATTCATCCATAGGACTTGAGTACAATTGTTAGTAGCAACAATGTATTCAGCCTCTGTAGTAGACAAGAAAATGGAATTCTGCTTCTTGCTTAACCATGAAATTAGCTTCTTACCCAAGAAAAATGCACCACCACTAGTACTTTTTCTGTCATTAACATCTCCTGCCCAATCAACATTAGTAAAGGCACTCAAGGTAAGATCATCATCTTTAGGATACCATAGGCCAAGATCAACAGTTCCCTTCAAGTATCTTAAAAAATCTCTTCACAATAGTCACATGAGATTCCTTCGGATTAGCTTGAAATCTTGGATACCATGCTCTAGGGTCTTGCTTGAGTCTATACAATTCTTTCTTCAACCAACACACCATATCTTCCTTATCAGTCAACTAGAACCCATTAGGTTTCTCAACATACACTTCTTCTTCTAATTCACCATTTAGAAAAGTTGATTTGACATCCATATGATAAAATTTGTAGTTCTTGTGAGAAGCATAGGAAAGAAATAATATTATAGCTTCAATTCTAGCAACAGGGGCAAAGGTCTCTTCAAAATCAATTCCTTCCATCTGTGAATATCCTTTACATACCAATCTTGCTTTATTTCTAACCACTTCACCTTGCTCATTCAAATTGTTTCTAAAGACCCATTTGGTTTCATTTACATTCTTGTCCTTAGGTCTAGGAACAAGAATCCATGTACCGTCCTTTTAAATCTATTTTAACTCTTCTTTCATTACTTCAACCCAATGCTCATCTTTGCATGCTTCATTCACACTAGTAGGCTCAGTATTTGAAATCAAGCAATACTCTTTTTCAATATTTCTCCTAGTTTGGACACATTTGTTCTTATCACCTATAATCTGATATTCTGAATGATTCAATCTTACATACCTTAGAGTCTTCTTATGATGTTCTTCAACTTCAAGTTTTTCCAATTTCTCTTCTGCTCTTTCACCAGTTTCTCCTTCTTAATTCTCTTGATTTACCAGATTGATTTTCACTTGATTTGTAGTCTAAAATTTCTTTCCTTTGTTTGTACTATCATCGTAATCATCAGTCATATCCATAGGTTCTGGATAGTGTACCTAAGTCTACATCAACCTTAACATTTTCACTTTCAACCATTTTCTTCAATATTTTATTGTAGCACTGGTAGGCCTTGCTTTTAGTAGAATAACCCAGAAAGATACCTTCGTCACTCCTAGCATCAAACTTCCCTATGTCTTCATCTCTCTTAATATAACATCTACTTCAAAATATCTTGAAGTATTTAACAATAGGATTTTGTCCAGTCCATAGCTCAAAAGAGGTCTTACCAATGTCACCTTTGATTTGTACCTGGCTGAGTGTGTACACAACAATACTCACAACTTTTCTCCAATAGATATGAGGAACATTTACTTCCAACATCATAGTTCTAGCAAAATCTTCAATTTTTATTTTCTTCCTTTCCACAACTCCATTTTACTAAGGGATTCGTGGTGCAGATAATTGTCTCTTTATTTCATGTTCTTCACAAAAGAATTAAATTCACTGGAGGTGAATTTACCGCCTCTTTCAAATCTCAAACATTTAACCTTCAAACCTGTCTCTATCTCAACCATAGCTTTAAAGATCTTGAAATCTTCTAGTGCTTCAGATTTCTCCATTAAGAAAGTAACCCATACCATTCTAGAATAATCATCAATGAGTAACATGAAATACTTGTAACCTTGTAAAATTTTGACCTTATAGGGACCACATAGATCAATATGCACAAGCTCTAACAATTCATTTGAACAATGCTTTTTACTCCCTAAGTCACATAATTGCAAAATCTAATTTCCAAATTGTGTGTGGCCACTAATGAGGCCCTAAGAAGTGTAGGGATTCTAGATTGAAGGGCCACCTCAAGCAAAGCAAGTGAAATTTTCAACTACCAAAAAGTCGCAACAAAGAGCAAGGAATGCTAGGTATTGTTGAACAAAAGGTTTGAAGAAATCAAAAAATATTTTAATTTTCTGCTTAGCTATAGTTTTCCTTCCCTTTTCTCACTAGATGGAGAGGTTCTATCAGTTGAGAAAATCATGAATGTAATCAGACATAAGATTCAAACTTCTACAAAACTCCAAGGTTTGATCCCAACACCCACCATTGATGAAATCGAGAACCAAATATTTCCCCTTTCTTGTGTCTATTTTCATCTTGGGGTTGTTTTAGCAAGATGAGGAGCCATTTATTTTAAGAAATTCTTTGAGTTAGATCAAGCGTACATGATCCTATGGGCTCTCATCCGGCTCACTGATTTGGAAAGGGAGGTACAACATTATGTATTCCTCAAACACGAGGAATTTCCTTAGCTTTAGGTTTGTGCCTTTGCAAGGGAAGGCCCCTATGAGTTGCCAAAATTGTAAAGCAATTTTTCCCTTAATATTTTTTTGGTTTTCAAATTTTATACGTTTTTTGGCTTCAGGATGAATCCATGCTTAAAGAAAAAAGTTGTTCTGCAATGATTGAAATGTGCCGCGTGATGGTTGTGCAACTTTTGTTTATCATCTTCCTTTTAGGAGAAATATGATGCATGTGTTAGCTTAGCGGGGATTTTCTCTTGGGCTATTTTCATAAATTTGAGATTCCTTGCCTACTAGACATGTCATCTCTTCACTTTGGGAAGGTTGCATTTTTAAGGAGTGATCTCCTTATGGAGTATTTTCAGAGTATGCTGGATTTTTCTTATTTTTAGGTTGGAACCTTCGAGTTGGCATTGTCAATCTATGTGATTGGTCAATCATATTTTGCTATGATATTTTCTAGGATCTTATTGATTTTAGATGAGTCTTTGCTAAATATCTAAAGGACATAAATGAGGTAGTTGGGAATTAATGACCAAGGATTTCCACAATCTAATCAAGATCTACGATAAGATCACGACCTATCAAATCTAGGCATCTGTTAGTATTTTCTTCTGGAAAGTTGGTGACGATTTTCTCTTTTTTAGCTATAAATAGGAGGTGGCAATAAAAGAGAAAAATGTATTTTCCAAAAGTTATTTTAGTTTTCCTTAGTTATAGAGATATTTTCAAAAGTTTAAAGTTTGCAAAACATTGCTTTTATCTAGCATGTTATATTGTTTTAACTCAACTATCATTGGATTGGCATCTGACCTTTGTTTTTATGTTAATTTGATATTCAAGTACGATCGGTTTGGAAGAAATTTTTGAAACTGTGCATATTATGGCCCTTTTCAAGTTCCTTCTTTATGTTTTCATTTAGAATAAAAACACTATGTTAAGTTTAATTCAATAGTTAGTGTAGTTGATTTCCATGTTGTAGGATTCTATGATATAATGATAAATTACATAAATTGGATTATGTATGTTGAACTTCTCTATTTTCTTTAAGGTTTATTGTTTTTCCATATTATTTTGTAAAAAGAGGAAGGGTTTCTTGAATTTATAAATATTTTTCTATTAACTTTTGGAATTTTTATGCTTCATCGGACCTTAATGAACACTTCCTATAGGGAGAATTCAAAGACTACATTAAGCTTGTACTTAGCCTTTGTTGCTCGTTCTCTTCCCAACAATGAATGGTTGTGGCTTTTTGTGTCTATTATATCATTCACAGGAAAAGAAATGGGTTTTAAATGTTTTAAAAGCTTTCGTGCATTGCCATTTAAATGTTTTATATTTACACTTCATTCTACCTTTGCTCCAAACTCAAAGAAGAGTCATCTTTCTATAAAAATCTCGAAGGTATTCAGTGAGGCCCAAATTGGTCTCAAACTCGTTGAATTTCCCATAAGGCTATTAGAGAGGTGCAAGCTTTGATGATCAACATTTATTAAGTTAAGGCTTGTTTGGCTTGTTGGTCTTGTTTTTTTGGAATTTCTTTAGGTCATTTAGTTAGGCTTTCATAGTAATTTGATGTTACATTCATTCAAGTCTTTGTAATCCCTAGCTTGGTGATGAACCCCCTTTTAGTGCTTAATCACACCCTAGAATACCTTATTGCAAGATCCCCATTTATATCATTGAATTGGAATCTCTAAGGTTTCCATGAGTGTAAAAAGTGTGAAATAGGAACCCTATGCTTGTGCTTCATTCCTTAAAGGAAGGGCACCAAAATGTAACAATGGAAATAGGTTGCTATGTTAAGTGAGGATATCCTTGTTTCTTTAGTGTCTACGAGTATAGGATGCACTAATGTTAAATTTGGCTTAGAGGAATCTTTTGTAATAGTGTTGATATTAATTGAAGGCTTTTTTATTTCTTTTGAGGTACAATAACCAAGACCAATAGTCTTTTCTTGTATATGAGGCTATATAGGGACACAGATATCTTATTATCTAGTACCACACTCTTTTCTAGTATATCCAAGTTGTTTCACAAGTTCATAGTCTTTTCCATAAAGCTTTTTCATTTCTTTTGGAGTCGGTGGTTGTTCATAGTTAAGTTCATACAAGTTTGTTCTTTCTTGTAAAGTGGTTGGGGTGTATGATTTCTATGATGCAAAGTGAACAATGCAAAATGAAATGCAATGTCATTCTAGGATGTAAATGCACTTGAAATAAAAAAATATAATGTTCTAAATTCGGGTTCACCAAATTGTGGACAATGGAAATGGAGTCACAACTTCTCTTATCCAAACCTAAAAGGGCAATGAAGGAAGAGGAATATGATTTCACAAAGTTCACACTCAAGAACAATTTAGTTTGATTCCACTGCAATAAAGATTGAATTTTTTCAAGGGATATTGTTCCTAAGGTTGGAAATTGATAAAGAAGATGAATTAAGGATGCAAAACTAAGGAAATGCAAAATGTTTAAAAACACAATGTGATGCATAATGAACTAATAATGCAAATAAACTATTATAGAAATTGAATGAGACAAAAGAGATGCACCTAGAAACTAGAAGGTGATGGATAAGAGCTTTGGAAGCCTACAAAAAACAATGTTGAAGCCAACTAGGAGACTTATTCCAAGTTGGGCGACTTAGTCCTATTTTAGGTGAATTCTGTCGAAATGGGTTTTAGCCAAAAGGGTATCTAGAACTACAGAAAATAGTTTTTAGGCCTGAAAGTGGGACTAATTTTCCACTAATGGTGACTTAGTCCACCTTTAAATTTTGGGAAATTCAAAGATGCAATGTCTAGCTCTCGATCTGCACTTTAACTCTTGACAGGTTTCCAGATCTGAATCTGTAGAATCTGGTTTGTAGGTGATCTCCAAGCTTCTTTTAGGGTTTTGTTGACTTTGAATAAATTTGATGAATTTTTGACACCTTTTATCACCTTTCTCTTTGAAAAATCTACATACAAGACCTGCAAAAAACACATGCAAAGATGGGAAAATGGGTTAAGGGTTAGTGAATAGGGGTTTTCCTTGGTCAAACCCCGATTTGGTAATTAAACCCTTGAAAATGAAATGTGATGGAAAGATAATGATGAGTGAACAACATACAATGCTACAACTCACCAAATCCTTGATGTGGAAAATCTGAAGATATGTATGTAATAGCTCCAAACTGCTTGAATGCTAAATCACTTAATTACTTGATTGGAAAAAAAATAAAGTATTGGAAATTAAGGAGACTAGAACATTATGGGATCAAAAATGAGGGGAAAACCCTAGATTTATGCATGATTATACAAAATTTCTTGAAAATACCACATCATAGGCCAACCTCAAGGCTTAGAAAATAATATCCCACTAGAATTTTGAAATAATTTTGATTTTTGAGCAAAATGGAACTAACTCACCCCAAGTGGCGACTTGGTCCCACCAAGGAATTTTTAATGGGTGTTAGGAATTAAAGTGTATTTAATGATGTTTAATGGGATTATTCTCTAAAACACACTTAAATTAGGCATGTAAGTACATATCAAGGGGTCATTTAAACATAAGAAAGGGTCAAATTATTGATGAAAAGCCTAGAAAAGTGTGAAAGTTTGTTACAACACTTTACAACACTTTGGAATAAGGCTTGGTAAGTGAAAAAAAATGTTATTTAGGTGAAATATATTAATAAGGTCCTAGAAAAGTATGAAAGTGTGTTAGGGTATGTACAAGATCATGATGGGCCAAAAAGTGGCGATATGATGGGTATGTGTAGGGTATGTGGCTGATGACTTTTTTTAACCCAAAATTGATGAAAGGAAAAAGGTTTTTAAAGGAGATTCTAAGCTTTCCACCAATATAAATTATGCTCTACTTTGAATTTAATAAATAATTATTATTCATTTTCTATTTGAATTACGACTAAAGTCCTAATTTATAGGTTGATTGAAAAACATCTATAGCTTTCAAATAGTATTACATTTTTTGAATTTGAAACATGCATCACATTCTATGCTTTGCATACTATAGGATTAAAAAATAAAAATTGAATTTCATGAAGTTTTGACCAAGTTAAGGTGGTCAAACATACGAGTTTTTATATTTTTTAAAAGTTGTAATAAAAAATTCATAATTAATTATTTACTTGGAAGAAAATTACAAAAAAATATGCATGTCACATCTAGACATGATTCCTCTACTTATATCTAAAATATTATAAAAAAATATTATCATTTTACTATGGTTAGGGTGGTCAAACATACACCTACTTCTTATTTTTTCCTTGAAATTTAAGTACTACTGCATTGAAATTTTAAATTTTCACCAAATTGATTTTTTAAGAAGAAAAAAAACCTAGTAGTTAAGAAACTACATTCAATTTGCTACAGATTCTATTCTTACATATTTTTGAAATAATATATATAACTTATTCAAATTTTTATGTGAAGTTTCCTAACTTTGATTTTTCTGAATTTTTTGCCACTTAAGGGCCTGCTTTTTCCATGATGATCTTGCACATACCCGTTACAACACTTTACAACACTTAAGTAAGACACCACTTGAATTCTTTTAATTTTCTAGGGCCCAAGACCTAATGTGAATGTCTTCACTGCATTACAACATTAAATCAAGGCACAAATAGGCCAAGGTCATAAGGAAGACCTAAACATGACAGAAAAAGTAGAAGGGTTACTTTTTCGGTGTCCACATTTAGCCCCCACTTTAGTGAGAGGATGATCTTGCTTCAAAATCTTACTAAAGTAGACCCACACACAATTAAGAGGGGTTCCCATGAACCAATGCTAGAAATATGGGACAACAATGATCAAAAGTGGTGATCAAGCCCTCGGGATCAAGATCTCATTACAAACCATCATAAGCACAAAGGGAACATGCATGATGACAAGGAACAAGCACACAAAGTAAAAAGGAAGAATGATTGAATTGGATCAAGCTTCAACCATTTGTCCATCATGATGTGGATCAGATCTAGGTTTTTTGTTCAAAAAAAATGTATACTCACTTTGAGGTGATGAAACTCATAGCTATGTTGCAGGTGAGAAGGCCTAAAAGGTGAGAAACATACACTCATGGCTAGTGTGCAATCACATAGAGGTAGGTGGCTATGGGGAAAGTCATCCCTCAGAATGGGCTTTCCACTCAACCAAATCAAAGCTATACCTCCTAATAACTTTAATAAGGCACCACAAAAGAAAATAACTTTTTGAGCTTCATGAGACAAGAAAAACTTCATATGCTTGGTGCACATGAACAAACACAATGGCTCTATAGGAAAGAAAGTTGTGTTATGCAAGGTGACCATATAAAAAATGCAAAATGAAACATGCAAAGGAATGCTCAAAGGATTCTCGCCTAGTTCATGTGAGCTCTTTCACTTAGGGAATATTGTGTCTAATTTCTCCAAGAGAGTATCAATCAAAGGATAGAAAATTCACAACTTAGTGGATACATTGTGTCACATCAAGCCACCAAGAGAAATGTAACTTGGTAAGATAGATCACACTCATGAAGGAAATTACACCCCATGTCATTCACAAAGCAACAAAACACATCATATGGAGTAAAAAGGTTGCACTAAGAACTGATAAAAAGAAAAACAATGCAAAATGATAATGCCAATGTATGCCCCCACCTGAAAGGAATTGCCAAACACCGTACTATGAGAAATTACTTTAATGTAGCAAATGAAAAATGAAAAAATATGAAAGAAGACATGAGAGCCAACTTGGAAAGCCCCTATGCTAATTCATATGTTTTCGAGTAAGGCTACGACATGTGAAGGAAAGGAAAAAGAAATGAAAGGAAAGCGGTTGCCCCCAAAACAAAAACACCAAACACATAAGGGATCTATAGATTTGGGGTCAGTATGTTCTTTGCTGCAATGTTGTGTAGAGATCTCGAAACTATCATCACCCCCAAATACATAGAACTAGAAGAATGACACAAAGAGATCAAAAAGAAAAGAAAAAGAAAGAACCTTTTGGGTTAGCATGGAAGAGACATCAGGTGTCTCAATGCATTGCATCATCCCCAGAAGGAAAACACAAGCCAAATGAAAATGAAAACGTGAAAGAAAAAGGGAAATCTTTTGGTTCAACATGAAGGATACATACATGTCTCAATTCCTTGAGTCATCTCCAAAAGGAAAACACAAGAAAAATACAAAAGAAAATGACAAAGAAAAAAAAAAGCGTTTTGGTTCAACATGAAAGATACATGAATGTCTCAATGCCTTGCATCATCCCCTAAAGGAAAACACAAGAAGAAGGTGAAAGCAATGCACGACATAGAGAAGAATGAAGGTCAACCATCAAGCAGGTCATCTGCCTCCAAATGTCAGTTGGTATAAGTAGAAGGTGAATAATGCAACTAAGGGGCAACAACAAATGCATCAGTAGGACAAGGGTAGCAACTTCTTGCCCCCACTAAGTGCAATACAAGAATGATCTGAGGTAGGTGATGGGAAAGGTCATGTACTAGTGAGAAGATAATTTTCTACAATGATTACATGACAAGGAATTGGAGAGTGGTTTATGAAATTATTGGATAGAAATTATATCCATTGAAATGATACTTGCTCAATATTTCTTTCAATTGATGACACTCATCACTTCTATGTCCATGAATGCAATGATATGCACAATGTGGAACATTATCATCTTTAGGATATATCACCAACCTATTCATAGGTGGTAATAGTATGAATCCTTTGTTTAAAAGTATTCACAGTTTCCTTTCACATTCAGGTGGTGGGCGAAGAGGAAACTTTAGATTTTTTAACTTGTAAGGCCTCTTGCATTTTCTAGATTCACCATTTTCTCGAATTGAAGGAGGAGGACCACAAGTGATCCTTTCATCCTTTTCATTGATATCCGGTAAGGGTTTCTCTCGAGGAAGGATGACATTCAAATCGAGAGGGGAATCAAAGAACACTATGCCATCATCATGAAGTCTCCAATATTCTTTAGGAAGCTTACTATTATGAGGGGGATCTTGATATCCTAACCCTATGGTGTTTCCATATTTTGCATTTTTCTCTAAGAGTTGATGAATGTCATGTTCAGTTGTTGTGTCACATCCTCATTTTCTCAAAATGGTAAATCATTTTCCATAGGTTTCTTCAAGGTTGATTGGAATATTTGTTACTTGGTCATCATAAAATGGTTGAGGGGGTTTTTGTTTAGAAGAACTAGGTTCACCTTGTGTAGGGAACTTAATTTCTTTGTTTTTTTCAATATGTAAGTAACAAAACGTATCAGGAGGTTGTAGGAAGGTCATGTTGTTTCATGGATGGATAAAAGGATGCATTATCTTCGAGGTTGTCAATGCATTCATTTAGGAACTTATTCATGCTGTCATCATCTTCTCCAATGATATCAACATCATGAGTAGTTGAAGGAGCATAAGGAATTTCAATGTCATTAGGATTAGTTCCAAAGGCACAGCTTGACATGTCAACTAGGAATTTTAATGACATCTAGAGCTTATTAAAACACATAGCCATTATGCAAATGAATGAAAGAAAAATAAGTGCAAGAAATGGAATAAAATAATTTTTTGGAAACTATACAACAAAAATTTAATAACAAAATATAGAAATGCAGAAAATGATCTGTAAATGACAGAAATTACAGTGCAGAATGTGCAACTAGACTAAGTCGCCCAAGGTGACAAATGAGTCCAAGTAGTGATTTTTTTGAAAGTTTGCAAAATTTTTGAAGTGGTTTTTATGCTTTTTAGATTTTCAAATGTAGATATAGTATGAAAATGTAAAATTTTGTTAATTTTTAATGAAATGCAATGAAAAAATGCAACCTATATGAGATTTTCACTAATGCAAAATTTTAAACCCTAGGATGCAAAGTGAACAATGTAAAATACAATGCAATGTAATTCAAGAATGTAAATTTACTTGAAATCATAAATATAATGTTCTAAATTCAGGTTCACCAAAATGTGGACAATGGAAATGGAGTCACAACTTCTCTTATCTACACCTAAAAGGGGAATGAAGGAAGAGGAATATGATTTTGCAAAGTTCATAGTCAAGAACAATTTTGTGAGATTCCAATGCAATAAAGATTGAAATCTTTCAAGGGAGATTGTTCCTAAGGTTGGAAATTGATAAAGAAGATGAATTAAGGATGCAAAACTAAGGAAATGCAAAATGATTGAAAATAAAATGTGATATGCAAAATGAACTAATAATGCAAATAAACTATAACATAAATTGAATGAGATTGGAGAGGTGCACCAATAAACTAGAAGGTGATGGAGAGGAGCTTTGGAAGCTTGTAAAAATTAGTGCTAAATCCAACTGGGACAATTACACCAAGTTGGGTGACTTAGTCTTGTTTCAGGGAAATTATGTTGGAACAGGTTTCAACCAAAAGGGTATCTAGAACTACAAAAAACACTTTTTAGGCCTAGGAGTGCGAATAATTTGTCACTAGTGGTGAATTCATCTACCTTCAGCCTTTGGGAAATTCGAAGATGCAATGTGTAGCTCCCGATCTCCACTTCAACTCTTGATAGGTTTTCGGATCTGAATCTACAAAATATGGTCTGTAGGTGATCTCCAAGCTTCTTTTAGGATTTTGTTGACTTTGAATAAGTTTGATGAATTGTTGACACCTTTTATCACCTTGCTCTTTGATTTTTTTTATTTTTAAGACCTAATGTGAATGTGTTGACCACATTACAACAATAAATCAAGGCACAACTAGGCCAAGGTCACAAGGCAGAACTAAATAAAATAAAAAAGTAGAAGGGTTACTTTTTTAGTGTCCACACTTTCGAAGGGTCTTTCGAATGTTGTGTTGAAATTATCACTTTTTCTTTTCCCCTTTCAGAATCTTTATTTATGATTGTATATTCTTCCATGAATGATGTGAAATATAAGGAACCCCAATCATCTTCTAATAGCTTCGTGACTTCCTTGATATGTTTTTATTTGTCTTTGTGTTGCATGGATTCCACTTGTGTAGTTTTTGTGAATGATTTTAAAGGATTCTCCTTGCATTTCTCAATGTTCAAACAACTATTTGGTTTAGGGTTAGCTTTGATTGTGTATACTTTTTTTTTGTAGGCATATTTCATGATATGATGAAGGGTAGAAGGTACCACATGCATCTCATGAATCCATGGTCTTCCTGAAAGGAGATTCTATAAAATATCATGAGGCATAATGTGAATAGGAGTTTGTAATGTGGTCTTTCCAACTATAATAGGCAATGCTATCACACCAGGTAGTTGTTTTCCAAAATTGACAAATCCCCAAAAAGATAAAGAATCAGGTTAAAAAAAAAATTATACATGCCAAGTCTATCTGAAAGGGTCACACTACACACATTATGGGCACAACCATTGTGAAAAAGGGTTATTTTTATTCCCAATCTATTATAGATGGGTATCTCTAGGATCATGATGGGCCAAAAAGTGGCGATATGATGGCTATGTGTAGGGTATGTGGCTGACAACTTTTTTTAACCAAAAATTGATGAAACAAAAAGGTTTTTTAAAGGAGATTCTCATATTTCCACCAATATAAATTATTATTTACTTTGAATTTAATAAATAATTATTATTCATTTTTTATTTGAATTATGACTAAAGTCCTAAATGATAGGTTGACTAAAAAAAATCTATAGCTTTCAAACGATATCACATTTTTTGAATCCAAAACATGTGTCACATTCTATGCTTTGCATACTATAGGATTCAAAAAAAAAAAAAAAGAATTTCTTGAAGTTTTGACCAAGCTAAGGTCATCAGACATACGAGTTTTTATATTTTTAAAATTTGTAATTAAAAATTCATAATTAATTATTTACTTGGAAAAAAATTACAAAAAATTATGTATCACATCGGGACATGAGTCCTCTACTTATATCTATAATCTTATAAGAAAATATTATAATTTTATTTTGGTTAGGGTGATCAAGATAGACACCTACTTCTTATTTTTTCCCTGAAATTTAAGTACTACTGCATTGTAATTTCAAATTTTCACCAAATATGTTTTTTTTAAAATAAACCTAGTAGTTTAGAAACTAAATTCAATTTTCTACAGTTTATATTCTTACATATTTTTGAAATACTATAGATAACTTATTCAAATTTTTACATCAAGTTACCTAACTCTGTTTTTTTGGAATTTTTTGCCAATTAAGGGTCTACTTTTCCATGATGATCCTGCACATATGTAGATGGCTATTGTCCTAAAAGAGTCATTTTTTTTTTGTACTTCCAAAGGAGAGAGCTCACTTTGGTGGAAAAAATGTCGACATTCATTTCTTGAATCATGGTTGCTATGTCACTTGGTTATGCATTAGAAGGGATAGGGACTTGTTGTAAGGAACTTTGAATAATGTTATGATAATGAGGGGATGCTTGAATAAGGTCCCATAATGAGATTTTAGTAGGGGTGTTCTTTAGTTGTTCAACAAGATTATACTATTTTCCACTTTGTGAAGGAAAATGAGGAGAACCGCATAAGATAGGGTTAGGTAATGTCAGGGATGTTGAAGGTGTTTGTCTTGGTTATGGATTGTTTCTAGTGTTTTATGTATGATAAATGGTATTATAAATCAGCTGCTAAAAAACATTATTCTTAGGTGCGTAAAGGATAAGTTCAAGTTTGTTTTGAATTTTTGGTCATTGTGAGGGTGGATAAATAATTAGAGGATTTTTAGGATGTCCAATAGGGTATGTAGGAGATCAATTAATCAAGGGAGATCTAACAAAAAGTTGTGCATTCAACATTTCAACGGTTTCAGTTTGATTTCTTTCTAATGAAGGGGAATCTAGTGTCATGTTTTCACTATCATCTAAGGAATTCACATCACTATTTTTCTAAGGAAATGTGTTGGGTTCACCACAATTGAACAATGAAATAAGGAGCCCCACCTTCAAATGAGGAATGGAGCACAAGGGTAGGGTTCCTATTTCACACTTGTTACACTCAAGGAAACCTTAGAGATCTAAATCCAATGATAGAAATGGGGAAATATCTCTTTCAGTAAGTTATCCTAGGGTGTTATTAAGCACTAAAAGGGGGTTCACCACAAAGCTAGGGCCTGGGGAGACAAGAAATGAATGTAACATGAAAAGTACCATGTAAACCTAACTAACTGACTTAGGAAATGAAATTGAAATATAAAATGAAAGAGTGAGAAAGTACAAAGGTGCAACTAGAAGAAGGAAGAGGTTGGAACAAGATTCAAAACCTTGACATATTCCTATTTGATATACACTAGGACTCATACGCCAATTTGGGTGATTCAACCCTAGATTGGGGTTTCTATGCCAAAACTAGAATCTGTCAGTGTATGATCTAGATCTCCTAAAATCTGGAAAAATCCATGTACTGGGACTCATATGCCACAAGTGGCATATCAGTCTCACTCTACTTTTTAAGAGGTTTAAGGCACAAATTTTCTCTCTAATATCTACTTTGTCTTCTTATCCTGGTTTTTGGATTTGAACTAGAAAATTATGCTCTATAGGTGTTTTTTCTATAAGTGTCTTTCAATGGGCTTGTAAATGAGGTGACAACTTTGAAAACTTCACAAACTTGAGAAATTTTTTTTAACCTTGCTCCTTAGAGGGTCTTCAACCTAAATCTACAAATCACACACTAAAGAGAGGGAAAAAATGTTGTTTTGTTAGTGGAAAGGGGTTTTCCTTGGTCAAACCTTGTTATGGTAATCCAACCTTGTAATGAAATCAAATAAGATAAAGGAATGATGAATGAAAAAAATGAGATGTTGCAACTCACCAAACCCTAAAAAGAAGGTGCTACAAACATGTATGAAGTGGCTCCATGGGTGTAGATCTTTATTCTTGCTTGAATGATATAGGTCTTGATTTGAATGCTTGCTTGAATCATAAAACCCTACATCCCAATTGTTAGGTAAAAAACAAACATGATGCATGATGACTTTGACACGATACTTGATACTAGAATAATGCTCCAAAAAAATTGATAATAAGCTCTTGAAGACTCTTGAATGCTCTTGTGAACACTTGAATGCTCTTGTAAACTCAAATTTACTATAAGGATGCGTATTCCGCTTGCTAGGTGAATTTAATGAGTGAAATAACCTTGTATTTATACTTGTTTATGCCAAATTTCTTGAAATTAGAACACTACAAGCCGACATCAGATCTAGGAGGATAAAATCCTCTCAAGTAAAAGTACAAATTTGTGTCAATTTTTTTAAAGGAAATGACCAAAAATAATCCAACTTTTAAACTTGAATCACTAAAAAGTGACATATATGTTTTGAATTTTAAAATGATGTAAACTAATAAAATATTAATTTTTTAGTATATTTTATCATGCTAGGTATGAAGAAATTGGGCTTCTACAAATGCGACACAACCCTCAGTAAAGAAAATGCCTAATCATTTTCAAATCAAGCCTCCTTGATTATTTCGATGCTCCTAGACAAAAAAGTAGCCCCCGACAATAGAAAAGTACAACTTGTAAACTCTTAAATCGTTATGACTCTAGCAAAAAAATGCTTCTTCTCACAAAAATGTGATTCATAGCTTGAGAAAGCAAGTTACACCCTTGTTCAATACAAAAAATTAGTCAAAGTCTATCATTCAAACCAAAAATGCCTCCCACTAGATTCACCTCCAAAGGGAAGAATTTTCCTTCCTCTATCAAAACGCGTTTGGGGATTTCAAATCAAATGGCCTACAAAATAAAAAATTACAGTCTCCAGAGGCACCCAATTGGTCTTGTAGAAAGAGATTAGCCACTAACAACAAAAATCATTCCCAACAATTAGGAAAATGAAGAATAATTGAAGGCAATTTTGAAATTTTAAAAATTTCAAATGTCAAAAAAAGAAAATTGTTCTCACTCTAATGAAAACTCTTAGAGGAAGCGAAAACTCTTAGAGGAAGCATTTGTAGATAGCAGGCTCTGATACCATTTTGGTGGATCCCAAGATCACTAACTGCAAAAATAACCTTCACGAAATAGAGAAAAGCATAACTATTTCACCGAATAAAGAGTGAATAAATGAGATATGAAAATTTACATAATGTATAGGCTTATAAAGCCATAAAAAACCAAGATGGGTGAAAAACTACCCTATGGGAAAAAATCCACCTGAATAACCAATGCATAATTATGCCTAAGTTAAAACTTAAGATGGTAAATGTAATTTATTCTAACACTCTAAAACCACTTAAGCATTTAAACATTCATTCTACACATTATATTTTTTGATGACGATGTAAATCGCACACCAATAGGGAAAATAAATCCTCACAGATGGGTATGTGCAGGATCATCATGGAAAAAATAGGTCCTTAAGTGGCAAAAAATTCAGAAAAATCAGAGTTAGGTAACTTGATGTAAAAATTTGAATAAGTTATCTATATTATTTCAAAAATATGTAAGAATAGAATCTGTAGCAAATTGAATGTAGTTTCTAAACGACTAGGTTTATTTTATAACAAAATATATCTATTTGGTGAAAATTTGAAATTTTAGTTCAGTAGTACTTGAATTTCAGGAAAAAAATAAGAAGTAGGTGTCTGTTTGACAACCCTTAGAACCACAATAAAATGAAAATATTTTTTTATAACATTTTAGATATAAGTAGAGGACTCATGTCCCAATGTGATGCATATTTTTTTTAAATTTTTTTCCAAGTAAATAATTAATTATGAAATTTTTATTACAACTTTCAAAAAATATAAAAACTCATATGCCTGACCACCTTAACTTGGTCAAAACTTTATGAAATTCAAAATTTATTTTTAATCCTATAATACGTGAAGCATACAATGTGACACATGTTTTGGATTCAAAAAATGTGATACCATTTGAAAGCTATAGATGATTTTCAATCAGCTTATCAATTAGGACTTTAGTCGTAATTCAAATAGAAAATGAATAATAATTATTTATTAAATTCAAAGTAAAGCATAATTTATAATGGTGGAAAGTTGAGAATCTCCTTTAAAAATCATTTTTGTTTCATCAATTTTGGGTAAAAAAAGTCCTCAACAACATGGCCATCATATTAGTTACATATCACCACTTTTTGGCCCATCATGATCCCGCACATACCCATACACACCACAAGAACCTATCTTTCTTGAAAGATTACACTGGGATAACCTAAATCTTAGGCTAACTTACCTTAATCCCAAGGCTCATTTTTGTTAGGTCTTGACTACATTAGGTTCGCATCAAGGTTCATTGTGATAATAATGTTATACACGAGGGGTAAACAGTTCATCTAGTTTTGAAAGGAATCATAAAGATATCTAGATAATCTCATTCTAGTCATTTAACAACTTCATGAAATAAACAAATTTGTAATAATATTTCATGAACCTCAAATAAATTTCATTTATCTAAGTAGATTTATCTTTGAGAATTCAACAATATCATGGAATCAAAAGATTTGCAATAGAAATCCATGCATTCATCACTTTTTTGGAACTTTTTTTTGAAATTTAAACATCTATTCTAAAATAAAGCATACAAAATTACTAAAAAGTAAAATTTCTCAAAGGTATTATCCACACATGCCCCAAGAAATAACCAAACTGGAGCAAACTATTCCATACGTCAACATATTTCTTCCTAGCTTGGCACAAAATGATGCAAGATTTTAAATAGAGGGGGATTATTTACCACTGGATAGTGTTAATATGCACCCTTCAAAGATGCAAGACATAGTCTTGTCTAACACCTGAAGAAATAATCAACTATACAAGATTTCATATCAGGATATAGCTTTCATATTGGATCTAATGTTGATTAACTTCTAATGAAACATACATGTTTTTGATCTAGAATAAAACAAAAAATAGGAGAAAGATAAAAATTTGAATTTTTTTTGGTTATTTGACATCCATAAATTCTAAACTTAAATTAAAATGAAACATCTCCCAACCTTTTATAAGAACAAGACACTCAGGAAATTCAATCAACATATGAGAGGAAATATAAGGGAGAAATCACAACAAAGTACATGGAATATGACAACTAGTCGTAGAATTACTAAATAAGTCAATAGATGTCAAACTTCTTCAACACTTTAAAAAAATTTGGGATCTCCATATTTAAAGTATAATCAAGACCTTAACTTGGAGTTGAGTATATTTTGCAAAAAAAGGTGTAGGAAATTCCCATACATTTAGAATGATCAGGTGTAATCAGAGATAGGTACTGCAATCCACCAACACTCTAGTTCCTAAACTCAGGTTTGGACTCGGATGTGAAATTCCTGAAAGTAAATCACACTGGAGGTGGGCACACTCTTTCACCACTTTCATAATACCAAGATTCCCATTATTTTGACAACTCAAGCTCCTCCTTCCCATGGAATTTTAGAGTATAGTGCCCAACTTGGTTATGTCACTACTTGCAATCCAAATTTTCTTGACTTTCCATACTTGAATACTACTGAGGTTATAGCTTTGCAATCCACCAACACTCTAGTTCCTACACTCAGGTTTAGACTCGGATGTGAAATTCCCAAAAGTAAATCACACCGGAGGTGGGCACACTTTTTCACCACTTTCATAATACTAGGATTCCCATTATTTTGACAACTCAAGCTCCTCCTTCCCATGGAATTTTAGAGTATAGTGCCCAACTTGGTTATGTCACTACTCGCAATCCACATTTTCTTGACTTTCCATACTTGAATACTAAATCACAACCTATTCCTCCTACAAATACCAATTCCACATATTAATCTCCTTTTAAAACATTTATAAAAATCACATGAAAATAAAACCATCATTAATAAATCATCATTTAAACGAATCATAAATAACACATTTCTAATACATTCTGGTGTAATTATTCCTTTAGGCAGGTTACCAAACATTTGAATTCCTAGGAAAACTTTTACAATTAACTTTGAAACTCAACATTGCTACTTGGTACCCAATACCCAACAACTTCAACTTTTTACCACAATTTTTTTTCCCAAACTCTTGATTATTTTCGGAACCTTCACCTTTCCTGAAATTTAATTTTTGGATTGGAACACTTACCAAACATTGCATTAACATTCCAACCATTCTATCCTTCTAGTACCTGGTACATTTGAATTTCATGAATTACATAAAGACTTCCTTTTAACACTTAACTCCTAGTGATCCTTTTTCCAACCAACACCTGCGATAAACATTAATTTTTCACTTGGGTCTCCAAGCCTTACAGTCTTGGGCATGTTGTCAGACCACAAAATAATGTTCAAATTGCAGTACAGCAAGAAATCATGAAACAAATCATGAAAGCACATAACACATGAACGCTATATTTTTACGTGGAAAACCAAAAAATATAAAAACCATAGTGAGGATTAGCTCATAATATATTATAACCAATCATAGCATATTACAAAAAGGCTCATTGCTAGTTTCACTCACTATTTGGTTTACTCATTGCCCACATAATGAAAGAAAGATGGAAAAGAGGGGTTGCACATTGCCAATATTTGAACTGCTAATAATGCGTCTACAATATGTACCTAGGAGATATAGTTTCACTAGATCTCAAAATACTAAATCAACACACTACATACTACACCACTTCCACACTCTGCTTTGCATTACATTAGCATTACATTTGCATGCGCTACTTAGGAATTTGCATCACACATTTTCTACAGTACATATCACATCTCTACAACAATGAAATGAACCTATATTTATACACATTACATCCATAAATTCTTTCCAAATCAGTTAGGTCATCTTAATTAGATGTAACAAGTATAACACAACTTGTCAGCCCAAGATTCAATCAAACACAGTTCACGCCTTAACTCAAAGCTTGTAATGCATCCAAATATGTTAGAGGGGACCCATAATAACTCCATAAGATTTATCAACACTTCCTTTAAATTTTCATAACCCCAATCTTATTAGGTCAACACCATTGGTAAGACAACACAAAAATACATGAACTGATTATCCACAAACTAACATGGAGACCTCCTAGACTTGAGCATGTGGGATGAGCACAAAAATGAGTAGTTATGCATTGTAGTGTTGACATTGATGTTAACATTGTATTTTTTATCAAGACCCTTATGTAGACCAGTTTGGATGGATAGAGTATGTTTTAGGATGATACTGAAAGATAATTTTGCAAGAAGGTTTGATCCGATAAAGGAAATTATTGTGTAAATTGATTCAGTGCCAATTCAGGTGACTTTTTGTACAGGGGATTCGGTATTTGGGTTCGCATTCATCCACTAAGGAAGAAATTTCTTTTCACTTCTAACATGAATTTTTTGGTTGATAAAATAACTTAATTACAAAGTTTCATCCTAATTTTGTTTCTAGTTCTAGATTTATAAGTAACAAAAGTTCAATTTGATAGTATCGAGTGTTTTCCAGTTTAGTGCATATACTCTGGTAAATCTATACTTCTCCATAGATTGGATTTTGGATTTTAAATTTTGTGAATTTGTTGACATGTGTCAATTGATTATGTATTCTAGTTCGCATAGTGTTTGGAGGTTTGTGTGTCTATATGTGGAAGTATAGTTGGTGAATATTGTTGTTAGGTCATTATTAGTCCCAACCTAATGTGTTGGGTGTATTGTGAAGGTTGAATAGGTTTTCATCCATTATATAGATGTTATTTTAGGTCCATGTAAACCTATTTCATACAATTATAAGGTTTGAATCTTGGTGTTTGATCCCACAATAATGGGTTACAATTTTTCACTAGACATTCACTTTCTTACACCTATAGCAGCTAAATCATTAAGGTTTTGAAGATGAATCAAAATAGTTATTTGTTAGATATTTTGTGTAGATTCTAATTATATTTTTTTAAAAAAATTAAAAAATAAATTGTGAATCATTTTATGTAATTTTTAATAACTTATTTTTTCTACTAATCAACATTTTTAAAAAGTGATGTTCACTTCGGCACACATAACTTTTTTTATAGATAGGATACAATTCTGATTTTTAAAATGTGATTTTTTCACACCACTATCTAGGGGATGGATATTTTTTCATAATTTTTTGTTACATTTTTTTTTTATAATTAATTTTCCAAGTCAGCATAATTATAATTTGGACAGAGGTGTACTTCGACATGCATAAATTTTTTTGTATTCATTTGAATTAACTTATTCTTTTTTTGTTGGAATAAAGACATCAATATCTAGGGCACATGTATTTTTTAGAATTTGTTTTCTCTATTTTTCTATTTTTTCGTATGTGTGAAATAAAGAACTTGATGTTCATTGAAAATCCTACATTCACAAGAAATAAGAAATAAATATAATAATCAAATTAAAAATATTTAAAATTTATACTTTTTAGGAAGCTTATAATAAGGGCTACAAGCTTACAAAGCATAAATTTTAAATGAATTCATTTGATCACTCAAAAGGTAAATCAAAAGTGGTTTTTTATCAGCATTTTGATAGGTGTAGAGGAGACTCGATTATAGGTATGGTTTAAATCTGACAAGGTTCTATCCAAGGGGGTTTGATCTAAGGGGGTTTGATCAATCCCTCTTTAATTAAAATAATTTAAATGGAACCTTCAAAGTCATAAATCATTGTATTTTCTAAAAATATGTGATTTCAAGCAAAAATCAGGATGTCCCAAAAAGTGTAAGCCATTATTATGGCAACACTCGTGAAGCATGTGTGTATGGATGTTGAACCAAAAAGTTATATTTTATTTATTACATCTAATTAGGCTGACCTAATTTATGTTCTGGATGAAGTGGATATATAAGAAGGATCTTTTTGATGTTTCATGTGGCGATGAAATTTGATAAGAGTAAGTGGATGTGAATTGTGAAAATATAGAGTGAATGAAGAGCAGAAAAGAGTGTTGATTCAAATTAGTATGAAGAGATTTGAGTCTGTATTATGAGCTTCATTGGAACTATATTTCATGCATATGATAGATGTAGTTGTAATAGTTTAAATCTGGCTATGAGCCACAATCTCTTCTATCTTTATTTCTTAGTGGGAAATGAGTCCACATAGACAGTGAGTCCACCTTTAGTGAGCACTTTTTTAATATACTATAGCTGGTTACAATATATTTTGATCTAATCCTCACCATGGTTTTTCCCATTTTGGGTTTTTAGGTAAAAATCTTGGTGTTCATGTGTTATGTGATCTGTTGTTGTATTTTTTTATTCTTTCATTCATTACTACAAATTCAATATGCTATGAGTATTGGATTTTTAAATGATTAAGTGTTTTACAAGAATATTGATTTGTGCCCCCTCTCACTATTCGGGGTGTTAACCAACTATCACTATCAATAATGAAATTATAACACTTATCGTCAATCTTACATATAGTCTTAAAAAAAAATACTTTGTATTTGTTCATTATCCTCCATGAGTATTCTAAATAATATTGTCTTTATCATAAGAGGATCTTAATGATTTAACTATTCCATTATTACGGGTGAAGAATAAATTTAATCATCTTATTGTGCAATATGATTCCTCACCTCACTTCATCCTAGTTCTTAATACTCTTTTTTCCATTCATATTTCCCGCATCCTACTTCACCATACCTATAACACGTTTCCATGAATCCTCTACCTCTTCCTCTTAAATAATTCCATCATTTTCTTCTATTTTGATTGGAATTAGCTTTTATCTAGAAGTGTCTAATTATCCTTCATGTGCTTATTTTTCTCTATAACTATTTTATTTTCCTCATTCTCTAGAGAAACTTCCTTTCCCTCTTGAAGTATTTGTTGCTTCCATGGTACCTTAGTTTTTTCTTTCAAATAAAATCAATAAGATTTTTATTCTAGTCAAAATCTCATCATAAGAAATTCAATTTTCTTCATCATACACCACATACATTTCCTAAATGATGAGCTTCTTAAATTCATCTACATATCATTTCACATTCATATTTTTTTTTTTTATCTTTTAATAAATTGTGAACAAACTAATTTTGTAATCTGATGTAAATTAACTGACCCTCAAATTAGGACCATATTTTTCAATAAATTAATTTTCCCTCTTTTCTTTCTCCTTTCTATTTCTGCATGCTCCTACAACAAGCATTAATGACCTTTTAGCCTATTATATTAAATTTTAGATAGTTTTGATGTTTCATTGAATCATTACCAAAATATTTCACCATACTCTATACCTATAATATAATCCATAAGACCTTTAGAGCTTAATATATGACCATAGGAAGATGGTTTATCATTAGCTTACTACCCATTCTTCTAAAATATTTAAAAAATATATATATTAGATTTTTCCATCAAAATTTCCACTTTATGATATTGTTCTTCTACATATAATTCATCACTTGTATCCTAAGCATGCATAAAATTTAATTGTGTAGGACCATCCCAATCTAGTAGTATATCTAATAAAGCCTCAAAATACACAAATCGAAAAAAAATATTTTCTTTGATCCCAATAAATTTTATCTTAGTAGGGATTTGACTAAATAGTGAACTAAACAGAACAACCTAAAAACTTCACTAAGAATTCCTAGTGCCAAATAGAAAAAATAAAATTTATCTACATTAAATTAATTCTATTTAGAATAGTCTTATAAGCATATTGAAATAAAATCCTAGCTTATTACATCAATCATTTTTTGTTGTCTAAAAGGACATTTTTACAATCATATGAATGAATTACAAACTAAAATTATACTTTTTATATTATCCTCTAACTCTTTTGTTTTTTCTTTCTTCCCTTTCCTATCTCCCCCTAACTCAACCTAATTTTATCCTCAACTTTTTTCTTGCATTTTTGTCTACCATTAGTGATTTCCATTTATTTTGGATTTCTCTCTTTGGGTTGAAATACCAATAATTGTATCTTCCATACTTATTGAGAGACTAATTCTAATTAAAAAAGTACCTAATAAATAGGAAAAATTTCCAGAACAAGATAGAAAGGATAACAATGTTCCTTATTTAATAAATCAATTAGCAACTAAAAATTACATTAAATTAAGTGAAGAAAAATATATTTGTCTCTAATAAAATATTTCCTTTTTTTTGGTAAAGCTAATTTGGACCTTGATAAGGAGATTCAGTCTTTAAACCCCAAAGAGATAGACACACTAACATAATTATATGATAATACTATTAGTGGTGCTTTTATATTTTCTAGGCTTGCTAAGTTGGATATAGTTGATAATGGGGGTAAATGTTAAGAAAAAGAAATGAAGGTTGGGTTTTCCAAACTATTGTGTAGGAAATTTTCATAGATTCCCATACCTAGGAGAGAAAGATTTGGGGTCAAAGATGACTCTCAGTAAGTGGATTTTTTAACTTTTCTTGATCCATATGAGAAAGAGGGGATTGAATATTTTAGAAAGGAGAGTGAATGTTTCATAGTGACTGAATGAAGGAAGATGAAATGGATCCTCATGAAAATAACAATCTTGTTGAAAAATTTCTATTCTTGATGATCTTCGAATCAAAGTGAAAATTATTGAAATGATTTAGGAAATGGAAATCAAGTGTAATATTTATAGTAAGAAATGAGATACTATGCATGATTTTATTAATCTATAAAAAAATAGGTTAGTGAACATTGAGAAAGATATGAATAATCTAATAAAAATAACTAGTGGTATGGTGAGGAGCTAGCACAGTCTTAGGCATCCTCACCCATCCAATTGAAATAAACAAGAGGAAGCATGGGGAGGAAATTGAAACATCAAATGAAAAGATGAATTAGAAGGATGATCAAAGGACATTGGATGCCACTAATTGCCAAGATACATTGAAATTCATGACTAATAATTGGGATTATTTAGTTTCTAGACATAAGATATCCTTGCCTATATAAGCAAGGCTCTTGTACATTTTTAAATCATATCAGAGATTCTAGATCAATTCATCATAGATCATCATTTTATCAATTTTTCTCATTGCTCATGCTGCAACACTTTCTTATTCATGCAGATGGTATTCTTCATGGTTGATTCTTTGAAGCATGTTCAACTTCATCTAGGTTATTGTTCATATTTCCAACATGTTGGAAATATGAATAATAACCCAAATGAAGTTGGCCACACTTGAAAGGATTAACCACAAAGAATACCATCCACATGAATAAGAAAGTGCTACAACATGAGCAAGAAGATAGCTTGATCAAATGATGATCTTGAATATATTGAGATAGAACTCATGAGATGATTTACAAATGTACAAGAGCCTTCCTTATATAGTAAAGGAGAAAGGTACTTGGATAACCACCTTGGTTACAATCATTAAATTCCTAATGCATAATTATAAATGCATGAGTGAAATATTAAATGCGTAGATAACTACATGCCTATTAATGAGATATGGTCCCATTAAATAATAGTTTCTAGAATGACACCTAGGAAACTAACTCCTAAGTAAACTTATTAATGATGTGAATAAGTCCTCACGAATAACTAGTTAGGAAATATCCCCATTCACAAGTTAACACCCCCCATAAGTGCAACTTAGGAGTGTAGTTATGATGCAAGTGATGCAATATGATGGGTCCCAACTACTAGGCCATGTTAGGTACCCATGTACAAATGAGAATGCATTCTCTTACAAATGGAGAAAAGGAGAAAACCTCATGAGACAAAACTCCTCCCCAAAAGAGAGATATAATGAAAAATCTAATGCTAATCATGTACAAATAATAGAAGTCATGTATGGAGGTCTCAACATCAATACCCTCAAGTGCTACATCCATCACAAGAATACAATAATCAATACCCCCCATAAGATGGAAATAGAGAGAATGTATAGCTCCCCCATAATGTGTAATCACCTACAAAAATGGTAAGTGCTTGAATAAAAAACATGACCCAATGTCGAAAAACAACTTGTCTCCCTTTTGGAAGAAACAAAAACCAAGTAAAATCTAGGGATGCTTCCCATTCTAGATAGGAATTGAAGGAAGGAAGAATGAATGATGATAATATCTTTCAAAAATACCCATGTGTCTCCTTGCCAAAGGAAGATGAAGATGCCACATTCAATTCAGGTACTTGTCCAATAAATAAAGAAGGTGACAAGCAAGGACTATGTAGAAATTGATGTTGAACAAGATCCAATGAATGCAATACAATGATACCTCTATTGAAGGAATAGATGGAGACTAGATTTCCCCCTAGAATGAAGTGTCCTCAAAACCATTGAAAGAAGCATGAAGCCAAAAAAGTTTCCAAACCACATGTATCCTACTCGGAAGAAACAAATCCAATGGTAGATGTTGAAGAAACTCCAACTCGATGAAGGAATGGGAGGGAAGAAGCCTCATATGTGAAGTCTGTGAGAAGGAATCAAGTGCCTCAAAGGTGGTCTCACCAAGATTAGGATCCCCAATCAAGTTCAAAACAATGGAATGCAGAGAATCAAGAATACCCTTCAAAGCAGTATTTGCATAGAGTAGAGATATCCCCTCAAGAATACCCTCTAAACTTGTAGAAGTAGCCATGTCTATAATACCTGAAACAAAGTCATCCTATTATCCCAATTCTAGAAAATTGAATATTTCTTATTGAATAGGAATGTTGGAAGCCTCGATCAATGACTCTAGACAATCAATGACTGAAGGTGAAGGTCAATAAACTATCTATGATGAAGAAGAAGCATCTACATAACCCTTGACATCCTCATTAGAATATTCAAAGCATTCCAAATCTGTAAGCTCCTATATAACAATATCATCATAGGGTATCCTATCTGAAGAATGAAGAGACAAATGACATTCTGAATCATGATCATCAAGAAATAGTGGAGTATCAAGATCTCCATATATCTCCCAAATCTTAGTCCAAATAATATGATGAAAATCACAATGATCAATACATTTCAAAATATCATCATCAATATGCATTGCAATAACCTCTAAAACATTATATTTGTTGCAACTCCAAGGAAAGTTTTGAATACCTTGACCTGGATGGCAAACAATGCCATAAAAATGTGGAAACAATTCAAGAGATTGGAGATGATCTATGATCCCATCTCTCCATTGTTTATAGTTTCCCTTTTGCAACTTAATCAAAGAAGGCTAATATGAAAAACCCATAATGAACTATGACATATCTCCAATATTACAAAGATATAACCTTCAATATCAAATAGAAACTCCCAAATATGATGCAAAATTGAAAATGAAGTGTCCAAATGCAAATATAATTTCTCCAAATTACATGTCCAAGTTATCAAGTAAATGCCTCAAATTTCAAAAGCATAATAAAATGTACCTAGGGATAAATCTTAGGAAATTAGATGGAAAATATGATAAAGCTCTAAATCACCTTTACAATGTTGTTGGAATCTCCAAAATATTACAAACTAGTGAAAGGATATGAGCTCTAGAGTCCAAAATCAAGCATCAACTTCAAGTTGTGATAAATTATTACAGGAAAAAATCTAATTCAACTTCCTAGACCACTAGATAGTATTCAGAACCAGCTTTCCAATGATATCTCATTTGCAAAAAATTGATACCCAAGTCATAAGTTATGGTCATTTTAAAAAAAACCGCCTAATTAAGACATGATGGGGCTTCCGTGATAGTCATTTGGATGTCAAATTTAAGATAGTCACTCAATTTTTTTGAAAAATCATCAAAAATTAAAAATACCTCAAAGTATGAAGTATTTTATATGATGTCGACCAGAGAGTGGATTTTTTCTACAACAAGGAGGAGGAGAATATTTCCTACAACTTGTATGATGCATACAATGCCCTTCCAATATAAATGCAAAAAAACTTTGATGGCCTTTGGATGACTAAGTTGAATTTCAATGAATGGGTAGGAATTCCTTAGGTTTTTGGACCTTCTAAACATTATGGTGGGGTCAAATCTGACACAAAGTTCCTCAAAAAGCAGTTGTCTCCTAGAAGTGAACAACTAGCCTTTCATGAAAACCCTTCAACCTTCGATAGTCTCCTTAGCTCAACTTCCCGATATGAGATGGATATCCTATGGCCTATGCTCTTATACCATGTTGGAAATATGAACAATAACCCAAATGAAGCTGGACGTGCACACTTCAAAGGATCAACCCTGAAGAATATTATCCATATGAATAAGAAAGTTTTGCAACATGAGCAAGAAGACAACTTGATCAAATGATTATCTTGAATATATTGATATAGAACTCATGAGATGATTTACAAATTTACAACAACCTTCCTTATATATGAAAGGAGATAGGTAGTTGGATAACCACCTTGGTTGCAATCATTAAATGCCTAAAGCATAATTCTAAATGCATGAGTGAAATATTAAATGCCTAGATAACTACATTCCTATTATTGAGATTTGTTCCATTAAATACTAGTTTCTAGAATTCCACCTAGGAAACTAACTCCTAAGTAAACTTATTAATGATGTGAATAGGCCCTCACTAAAAACTAGTTAGGAAATATCCTCATTCACACTATCATTCTTTGGTTGCTAGACATAATATTTGATTTCTTTTCCTTTGTTCTAGTCATGTGTTACTTATGTGTTGTTTATTTTTTTCTCCTTTAGTTCTTTTTTTAATTTCAAAAGCTTGAGTTAAGGTAGCTAGTATTTTTGGGCTATTTTTTTGCTTTATCTCTGTATAGTCCTAATGGACTCTTTCTCTAAATAATGGATTGGGACCCCTTCCAAGCATATAATATCAAAAGGATACATTTTTTGTATTAATGACATGGAACCACTACATACTCATTAAAGCATCTCCCACATTTATTAAATCAATTAAAATAACTCTAATAGTTGGCATGATAAATGGATGCCACCCTAATAATATATATAAATTTGGGAAAACAAATCACATGTCATATTAAACCACTCAAGCAAAAATTAAACACTTGCAATAACCTATTAAATATATGTAGCAAGGTATTTCACACATGTAGTAGCCTTCCAAGTATTAACGCTTGAAAAAGTGGCTAATAGAGAAAAACTAACCAAAACTTATGTGATTTTTTTTATGTAGATATTAAAATGTTTTGGTGATGTAAGATTAATTGGGGACCTAGGTGTGCCTAGATGATTTATCATTCCCACTTGACCATTGTGTGACAACTCTTTTATTTTTTTGATCCTTTCAATTTTATTAGATAAAAGTAATCTTAGTTAATTATAAAGCATCTAGATATCAATTGTAAAAATTTCTAGGGATAATTTATTAAAGTAATTTCATTGCATCATCATCTATGACATCTATTGCATGTTTTTTATTTATTGTTGATTATTTATTGAATCTCTAGACTCTATATTGTTATAGATTTTAACATAATGGATAAAATATATTTGTTGTACCAAACTTCCTAATCATGCCAACCTAGCTTTTATGTAAAAGAGAACTTATAGAATTAAGGTGAGAAAATGTAAAATTATAAAAAAAAAATTCAAAAAAATTATAGAGATCATATGTCTACAACAAGGAATATATTTGTATGAATGTCTAGATACATAACAATAAGGTTAATTTACCAATTATTTTGATGAATTTCATAGTCATAGAGGCAAGGTCCAACTATGATAAATAAACAACTTACTATTTTTAGAGTTTTTCTTAAGATTTAATAAAAAGAAATCTTTAATAGGTCAAATCATGATTTCTATCACCAACTACCTACATTAGAAATAGGCTCAAAAACTTGTTTGTTTATTTCAATTTATGAAGAAATTTTTTTCATTAATTTATCAATATTTTAGTTTTAATATGAATTGTAACATTTATTTTTTAATATATAATTTTAACACTACTCATTTATTGTACCTTCCAATCTTTTAATAAATAGAAGTAATTTTATTGTTATCACTTATAAATAAAGGAGATATGACATAAGTGTATTGAAGACAAATCCATAATAGTGAGTTTGTCTATCACATTCAAAACCTTTACTAATAAACAATAAGTTACATCACTCACCATCCATCTAGAGTGGACCATTGTAATATCATTCAATCTCTTGTTATCATTCGCCTATTTAAAATGGATCCATTGTAGAGTACACGCAAAAACCTTGACTAAAATACAATACACTGTATCACTCACTACCTATGTAGAATGGACCATTGTACTCACACTGAATTTCTATTTGTCATTCACCATCTATACAAAATTGACCATTGTAGAGAACATGCAAAATCTTCACTAATAAAAAAATAGACAACATCAGTCACCATCTATATAATAAACGTCATTATAGATCACATTCATTATCTTTCAATTATGACTTCATGTAAAAAATCAACATTACAATATGTTGGTTATGTTAAAATTGTTTAATCAACTTGAAAGTAAAGTGGACTTTGAACAGATAATCTATCATTTCAAAGGGAACCGTCCCACCCACTCCACTACCTATGCACATGTAAATCCTTACAGCATATTGTGTCTTTCTTTAAACTAAAGTCAAAAACTCAACTCACCGCCTACTTAAGCTTATCCCTCGATTATTCCCTCAAAACAAATTCTCCATATACCTAATTTTGTTCCTAATAATTGATTGTGACATGATCTCTCAAATCTGTCACAATGCATTGCCCGCAGTTCTTATATTCAGCAATCTCACACGTGAACCTAACCAGTACTGTTTCCTTTACGACTAGAGCAGCAAAAATGTTTCTAAAAGCATACAATGCAACTAACCCTTGATGCACCAACTTATTGACTTGCCCGCTCAAGACTTCTGAGAGTGCATAGTAGTCCTGAACAACCTAGAAATTGATGGTTTGCAGTCTTTTCCCTTTTTTTTTTTTAAGTCAGTTTTTTGTAAGTCCTTCCCATACCAACCAATTTTAAGACGGTGATTCTAATAATGATGTTTAATATTATAATAATGGGTATGTGTTTGCATTCCAAATTGAAGAAGAACAGTGTACTTATTTATTATCTGAGAAAGACTAAGTTCTGATGTGCTTCTAAATTTTCTATTCTATTTGCGTACAAAAATTTGTGAGCATGTAATTATATCATTCTTTATCACAGAGAATTAAATTATGTATATGTTTTGAAGTTCAAACTATCTTCAAAATTAAATTTAATGATGTAGTTTTCATGTGTTTTGTTTAAATTAAAATAAATTGATATTTTAATAAAGATTTTATTTAAATTTGTATAAAAGGAAATAGTCATTATATTTGTCTTGATTATGTAAATATAAGAATTTTTACAGATTATTTGTATTGGGTTTCAATCATCTTACTTTGTCATCAAATAAAAAATACATCTAATTATTATTTAACTAAAATAAATCAACACAATTTTGAAAAATGTATAAGAAGTTTAAGGTGTATAAAGAAGAACCTAGTACATATATTGTATTTGTTACCATTTTGAATAAATAAATAGCTAGTCCATATTTAATCTACAAACTAATATTATATTTGATGTTCTACTAATATTTCAGATTTTAATTCATATGAAATAAAAATATATTATATATTTTATTATTATCTGAAAGCAAAATTATTTTAAATATATATTTGTGACTCTTTCTTAATTATTTGATTATGTATATCATATTGTGTTTCATATAATTGAATTAGTATTATCTCACTATCTTCAAATAAACCTCTTAAAAACAATTGTAACTTACTCCATTTTATGATCAAAGTTTGTCATAGATCTCTTAAGAATTTTTTTCAAAAAATGAAATCTTAAAAAATGAAAAAACACACACCTAAAAAGAAAAATAAAAGAAGCAGTAATATTACAAACTAAGAATCAAACATAAGAAAAGAGAAATTCTATGTATATTAACTACTTACTCTCAAAAACCAAGTTATATAACTAATGAACAACAGTAAAATAATATATGTTATTGAGATCAATAATGGAACACTCAATAAAACTTTTGCACCTTGTCTACATGAAAAGTCATCAATTATTACCCTACCTTTATTTCTATGCCATGATACTCTTATACAATATGTTTTTTTTGGGATAAAACTGAATAAAAATAAATACTTCTTTCAAATTAACGCTTCCATTTCCAACGTTGAAGCCTGCAGGAATGCCTATTCTGCTTATTCAGAACAGTTTAAGAATATAGCCTTACATTAAGTCTGCCAGTTTGTTATGTTTTCGTATTTTGTATTTAAAACATTAAAAAAAAAAGTACAGAAATATTGAGAGGCTTGAAGGTTAAAAATAATAAATTGTGTGATAACCAGGGTAAACAGAAGCTGCTGAGGGTTGGTAACAGTCATAACTTATTCAAGATTTTCATACCTTGGAGTATACAGTCGGTGCACAATAATCAAGATATAGGTTGTTTAACTGTAGAACCTAATTCACATAAGCAGCTATTGCGAGACACCAGTAGTTTAAGCCCTTTCAATTGACATATTCTAAATAATATCATATGTAATTACACAACAATATTAAGGAGACTGTAAATTCCCTGAATCAATCCATTTTAAATGGTTCTAGGAAAATTCATCGCCATCAATTTACCAAAAGAAAATTCACCGTCAGTAATTCACTTCCATGAATTACCGGATACCATCGTAAATATAAATCCAAGAATCATGTAACATCTGACATGAGAAGCAGAATATGATGCCATGCTAAGAATGACCTGCCCACAATACAGAAATAGAATTTACTTGCTCTATGCATGTAAATCCTACTAAATTTAAGAAGGCGAAGTGGGCAAGTCATTCTTGGCTGAGCAAAATATTCTAACTCTCCATGCAAGACCCCCTCATGAATTTATCTCCTCACTGATGTCTAATATGCAATCAATCAACTGAATCATAACTGAGAATCAATGCCCAGCTAGGGAAGGATATATATTGCATTGGAAGCTGCCTAGGATTGTCAAAAGAGAATATATTGAAAGAAATTCAAAAGGGAATATATTCAAACAAATTGTTCTGTCCACACATCTTGATCAGCTTTCCAATCCAATCACCTCCAGTTGGCATGTTTTTATTGGAAAAAACAACTGCATTTCTCCACATAAAGATATTCCTGAAAAGAGGTTGAATTATCACATGGTCCAGCTTTTAAAGCTTCAAAAACAAAGGCAATCTTATGATGCCTTGTCGGCATTGCCTACCTTTCTGCGGTAACCATTCCTTGTGGAAAAGAAAGACTGAATTTGTCGCCAGGAATTATGGGTATTGATTCCAACGGATGGATGAGGCATAAAGACCGTGGGGATAATAAGTCGTGATTGATACCTACTTGAAAAAATGATGGCCAGAAGTATTATTGTTATCCTTATCGTGAAAAGAAAAAGGAGGAGCGAGTTTAGACCAATCTTTTTATTTTTTTATGGTTATAATCAGAAGGCGCCTAATTTTTTAATAGGGTGACCAAGTTTTGAGATACTGGTGGTAGATTTATTTGGAATCCTTTCTTCAACCTGCTTACGAAGGCAGACATTATATTATGGTTTTGAGTCAGTAGCGGAGTAGAAGAGGATAATTATAATTGTATACAAATGTGCAAAGGATATGTCTATAATTTTATGTTGAAACAGAGACAAGCAAAAGCAACGAATTGCACAGTGAAATGAAGAAATACACACAGAACAGAGATAAAAAGAACTCTGGAGGATTCAATAAACTGAGTTTTTTTTATTAATGCCTAAAACAGAGCTGCCCGTGCTCTTTTACAATCATTCCTTTTTTTCATTCCAAAAACAGAGTATTCTATTTCATTTCTTTTACAAAACTGAATACCTTGCCAACGATGGAAGAAGCTTCCAGATTACCCTAAAAGAAGTATCTAGATACATTGGAGAAGAAGATAGAAGGAAGAAGAGGGTACGTAGAAGAATTAAATGTGGAGGAGAAGAAGAAGATGGGCTATGGTGGAAGGGGAGATTAATGAAGACAGCTGGCAAACCACGTCACCAACACTCCCCCTTAATCTTCACTTTCATATATGTCTGTGATTCCACTTCCTTTCCGGAGATGTTCAAAAACATTCTTTGCAAGCAGCTTTGTGAAGATGTCTGCTAGTTGTTAGTTGGACCTGCAAAACTCAAGATATATGTCACCATTGTTCACCAATTCTCATATAAAATGATATCTTGTATCAATATGCTTGCTTCGTTTATGAAAGACATAAGTTTTAGATGAAGCAATTGCTGAATTATTATCACAATAAAGTTTTGTAGGTTCTTCTTGTAAATCTGAAAGTACTCTTCTCATCCATACTACCTGACAAGTTGCTGATGTGGCTGCAACATATTCCACTTTAGCTGACGAGAGTGTCACAATTGGTTTTTTTTTGATGCCTAAGAGATAGTACCCAATCCTAGATGAAAGATATACCCCGAAGTGTTTTTTCTATCATCCATGCTACCTCCCTAGTCATTATCCATATATCCAATCAATTTGTAATCATATGAAGATGTATACAAAATCCCAAAGCTCTTTGTTCTAGATATATACCTTAAAGTTACTATTTTTCCAGCTTTCCAATGTGATTCCTTTGGTTTGTCCATGAATCTAGAAATGAGACTAACCCCATACATGATATTTGGGCTTGTGGTGGTTAGATACATGAGGCTGCCAACTAATCTTTTTTATAAAGTTGCATCAACACCAGGACTTTTGTCATCCTTGCTAAGTTTTAAGCCCAATTCAACGGGTGTAGAAGTTGGATTTACATTTTTCATCTCAAATGTCTTCAACAAATCATTAGAATACTTGCTTTGACATATAAAAATGCCTTGATCATTTTGACTTACCTTTGAACCAAAGATTTTTGGATGTGGGGGCTCTCTTACACTTCTATGGTTTTTAAACTAAAAGGAGAGAGGTACCAAAAATCTTAATGGCTCAATCAAGAACAAACCCTTGGGATTTCAATAGAAAGGAGATTGAAATCTATCACAGAGGATTGTCCTAAAGGCTGAAAACAGAAAATAGGGGTTCACCACTAAGTGGAAACTTGGAAAATGCAAGATGTTTGAAAACATAATGTGATATGCAAAAAGACCTAGAAAGATGAATAGAAATGCAAGTAAAACAGAATAGGAAAGTAAAACAGAAAATGTGCATCTAAAAACTTATAGAGGATGGAATGAAGACTGAAAATACTGTTGATTGTAAAATTTTGACCTAATAGGACTCATTCGCCATTTTGGGTGAATTAGTCCTAGATTTGGGAAACTGTACTAGAGCATGTTTTAGCCAAATGGGTATCTGAATCCATTAAAATATTTGAAAACTAGGTCCAATGGAACTTATTCACCAGTACTGGTGAATGAGTCCACTTTGACTTTTCTAAAAACTCAAAAGTGGAATATGTAGCTCTCGTTCTGCTCTTTTTGTTCCTCCAGGTGTCTCAAACTGAAACCCTGATTTTTGGCATTGTAAGTGATTTTTTGTGAGAATTTTGACCTTACCAATAGGGAGATGACTTCAACAAGTTTGCAACCTATTCTTCAATCATCTCCAAGCCTTCAAAGTACCTAGATCTATAACCACACAAAGAAAGAGAGAGAAATATTGAATGTTAGGGAATAGGGGTTTGCCTTGGTCAAACCTCATTTAGGTAACTAAATCAAATGAAGAAATAAGTTGCAACATGAAATAATGGAATTAGAACCTTACCATGATGATGGAATTTGAATTGCTGCAACAATAGATGAAAAATCTGCCCTTGAATGCCTTAGAAGTGATCTTGAATGCTCTCTAAATGACCTAAACCTAGCTTGCTTGACTTGACAACATGAATACCTTATGATAATTGAATGAAATAAGGGTTTGGAGGCTTATTTATATAGGTAACCCACTCAAATGCCTATTAATTTGATCCCTAGGTTGATATTGAAGAAAACTAAACTTAAAACCCAATTTTTCTTGTTCAAACTCCAAAAAATAGCTCAAATGGGGCTCATTCACCATCCTAAGTGAATGGGTCCCACCTAGATGGGACTCATTCACCAAAACTAGTGAATAGGTCCCACAAGGGCTATTTTTGCCAGCTGGGATGTCAAGGGATGAAGAAATTAAGCTTTTATGTTGATTTAGTTAGGTTTTTGATCAAATTATGCCTCGAGATGCACAATATGGGATCATAGGGATCTATTAATGATGATTTAAAGGGTAATTAGGGCTAAGTACACAAAGTTCAATGTGAAAGTGTGATTAAATACACTCTCCAACATTAGAATGAGGTCCACATAGCCTAGAAAGGCACAAAATCCAATGTGAATATGTAAAACACATTACAACACTAGATTAAAATTAGGTTTAATTTACAAGCCTTCTAGATTAATGTGAAAATATAATTAAATAAATTTTACATTATTGATTTAAAGAAAAATAGTTCCATTAGACTTAAATGCTTAATAAAAGTCTAGAAAAGTGTGAAAGTCATTTACAACACTTTACAAAACATTTACAAGACATCACTAAATGCATTTTATTTATTTTACAAGGGTCCATGACCTAATGTGGATGTGTAAAACACTTCACAACACTATACCAACGTGACATTAAGTCCAATTTATCATTAATTATTCCCATATCAAGTTAGAAAATGTCTGGAGATCCATTTTTCTATGCTACATTTAGTCCCCACTTTAGTGATAAGATGAAATTGCTTCAAACTCACACTAAAGTAGACATTCGAGAGGAGTTTAAGTCTATAGATGTAGATGACAAAGGATGACAAAGATCAAGAAGGCGGTCAAGCCCCTAGGATCCAAGATCCTAAGTAAAACCAACATGAGCACAAAAGGACACACAAAAGGTATATAATATGCAACAAAACAAGATACAAAATCATGCAATGTCAAGAAATAAAAGAAAAATGAATAATTAAATGACATGGATCAAAGATGCAATCACTCTGGGGCCATAGAACATCAGGTCGTCCACGGGGTAAGTTGTCCCAAAGAAGTGTTTTAGTGAGAAATTCATGTCAGTGTGTCGGCTTCCCACCATATAATGAGAAAGTCATGCCAGTGTGTCGACTTCTCATTATACTAACCATACCAAAGTTATCCTCCATGATAACTTTGATAAGCCACCACAATGAAAAATATTTTTTAAACGCTTTTGAATGTTATGTAAATATTTTGTTGAAGGGGATTTTTCTTTGTTCATGTAAGGTATTTTTCTTAGGGAACATTGTGCCTAATGTCTTCAAGGGAGGACAATTCAAGGTGTCAGATCATTTCCCATGGGATGCCTCATTTGCATCATGCCATGTCAGTAGATTGTACACTCTTGGACGACATCAAACCCAATGACACCACCAAGAAGATGACACATTAGAAGAAAAAAATAAAAATCATCCCATGAAATTTGCAAAAAGATGTCATCTATGTATGCCCCCACTTTAAAGTGGTTGCTACACCATCATTGTGAACAATTGCTTTAAAGTAGCCAATGATAAATGCTAAGAAGATATGAGAGCTAATCTAGAAAGCCCTATGCCAAGCCATTTGTTTCTAAATTTAGCTACATCATGGTTAGGTATGTCACATTTGAGCCAACTTAAGGCATGTCATCCACATCCCAAGCTCGCCTTTTTATGTTCATGAAAGGTTAATAACTAGCTAAAAGAGGCAACAACAAGTGACATACAAGGATAAGGCTTCCTAACCCCTTGGCCCTAGTTAGTGCAGGACAAGGGTGAGCCAAGAATGAATGATGATATGTTTCTCCTTGTGATGAATGTAAAACATGCAATTGTGGCAAGGAGCAGCAACTAATGTTATTTATGTTGATAAGTAAACAAAGTTTCATGTCTATCAATTTAGGATGTACTAAGGTTAAAGTTGTCTTGGAAGAATTGTTTGTCACGGTGTTGACATTGATTGAAGGTTTTTGTTTCAAGGGACAATAACCAAGATCATTAGTCATTTCTTGTGTTTTAGACTTTATAAGGACATGGATGCATTGCTCTATAGCATCACATCTATTCTCAAGTTGGTTCATAAGTTCAAAATGATGCCCAAATTTTTTTGTCACCTTTGTTGGATTTGGTGGTTATTTAATTTCCTGAAAGTTTGTCTTGTATGTTGTCTTTTCTTTTAAGGTGGTTGAAGTGGATGTTATTGAATTTTGTATTACTATTACCAATTTATCTTTTATTTTTTAATCTACTCTTTTTTTATGATCTTGTATTCTCCCATTGATATAGGTATGAAATCAAAGGTTTTTGAAGCCTCTTCCAATAACTTTGTGGCTTCTTCAATTTTATTTTATCTTTCTATATCGTTTTGATTGGTACTAATCATAACACATGAAACCTTTTTGTTTTGAGGAGTAGAAGGTGACTTGTCATAGAATCCTAACATTTTCTTAAAGGCCTGATCCATATCAAGAAATTCAGTATGCTTCAAAGTAAGGTTGATTTTTGGTTTACCCATGATAGTGTTATGTTTTCTAGCACCATGATACCTTCCCTATTAGGAGAGTTTTTAGGAAAACTACAAACTAGATGTTCATGACATTCAATGTTTGGTTCTTCAATATTGACTTCATCGCAAGTAAGTGAATGATTCATGGTTGGATTTTCATTCTTGGCCATGATGGTGTTACTTCAATAATGTTTTCCTCATCATTTTCATCAAAGGTATCTTGTAACACCATAATATGTTCTACCAATAGGAGAGATATTATGATAGGGGAAAATTTTATTGTTGTGATTGTCAATGATTTCATTACTTTTCTCTAAGGTCCCATTCTCTTGTGCCATAGTATCTATCCTATTAGGATAGCTTTTAGGAGACTGGAAAATAATAGGTTCATCACATTTCATGGTTGGATTTGGTAAAGTAGGTTCATTGCTCATAGGAGAGGTATCAAGAGAAGGATAACTAGGAGTTTCATTGTCTCCATTTTTCGGGCATAAAACTATTGTTTCCTAGATGGTGGATTGAGAGTGTGCTTCATTCAAAAGTGCACATTGAGCTTCATTGATGGAGAATTTGAAGTATTTTTTAGTTTTTGAGCTTGCTGGTTCATTCATGGCTGAAGGTGATTTTCATTAATAGCTCTTTGTACGATTTTAATATGCTTCTAGGTATTGAAGATTTGGATTCCTAGCACATGGGTGACCCTTCCCATAGAAGATCAGAATTTATTTCAAAGTATTTATTTTTATTCTTGTAAAATCGCCCTTGCTAAGGGTCGTACCATGTTGGGAGAATTAGGAATTGTGCAAGTAAATAAATGGTTTCTTTTTGAAGTTTTTTCATCATCATGAAATGGGCACCTATCCTCCAGAGGTTCATTGCAATTGATTTCAGTCAATTTGGAGGTAAATTGATAAAGTTATGTGCATTTCATTGATTCATAGGTTGCTGATTTACAGTTTCAGTTTGTTGGTTTTTTTATATCAAACTTCAAAAGAATCAAATTTATGCTTCATTTTTAGTGTTTTGAGAGCTTTGTAATTTGAGAGAATCATTCTTCACATATTGGCATTGTTCTATCATTGTAATACTAGTAAATTGCAGAGTATCTTGATTGTAAGGTTGTGCATTAGTAGTACTAATCCAACCAATTTGTTATTGCTACATTTACTTATAATTTCTAAGAAAACATTAATTACCCCTGGATGGTTTACCACCAGTGTGGAGAATAAATTTTGTATCTCTCATTGTACCCACTAAAAAGTGGAGAGTCCCCACTGTTAAGTGGATACCCGCCATAGCGGATGAATTAGTTTTGCATTGTAATGTTTTCCCCCCACTATTCAAGTGGTAGCATGGAAATTCTCATGGCTGGTTATCCGCCTAAGTTCATTTCAGTTTGTAATTTGTACTCTGCCATATGTTAGCACCTTTCCTTCAAAAGGATCTTGTGTGCACATTCTTGGCATTGAGTTTTATCATTTACTTCTAGCTTTGTATTTCAAGTTCTGATTATTGCTAATGATCCCATCACCATAAGCGATCACCTCGTCTTCAATAGGACCTTGGTGAACTTTCTTGGTGAAGGTTAGTTTCAAGTTGGATATCTTTTGGGATCTAATGCTAACATTTGGCATAATGTTGGTTTGTGTTGTGGAAACATTGAGAATTCAAAGGGAAAAAATTAAGGGGTATATTTCAGTGGTATTAGAACAGAAGATCCTGCCATCCTATGGATCAGTGCTTCATGTTTAGGAAGTTGAGTGAAAAATATCTCTGGTACTACATCAAAAGTCAGAGTATATTCTAGGTCAGCTCCTTGTGGTATCCAGAAGTTGGGAATTGGGCATCGCTAATGAAGAAGAGATGAAACTAGCAAAGGAAAGTATATGGCTGGAAAGAGACTTGACAAAGAATTTCAGTCAAGAGAAAATGAAGAGAACATTCTTCATTTTCTAGAGCAATGTTTGAGACAAGTGAAGCCATCACCTTCAAAGAAAATAGAGTTGGCACTAGCTCCTGCAACAAATTCTTTGAATCAACCATATTGGTTGGGGCATCCTGATGAAGACACCAAGCTGCTGTTTTCTTCTTGTTTCATGGAGATAATAAGAATTGTAAATCCCCATTTTCCCTATGATGATGAAACTATGAAGATCGTATTAAATATGATAGTGGTTAGTTTCTAGGATTTGGATGAAACTGGGAGTGGATTGTTTTCTAGAAGAGTTGTTGTTTCAAAAAAAAAATCAGAATTAAGAACTTGCATCCTTCTGATAGAATTGGAGATGGAAAATCAGATTTACCATCTATTTAATTATATCTTCACTTTGACTTGGAGTGAGCAGGAAGAGGATGTGTTTGCAGCTGTCATGAATGTTCTAATCTCTACAATTAAAGAAGCTGATAGTCTTCCTAAAAGTGTCCAAACTCTACTCTTAGATGTTTATAAACGTGAAGAGCAGATTTCTCCCATTGCTGATTTGTTAGTTAAAGAAATTTTCAGTCAATGTGAAGATAAGTTGAAACCACTTTTGAAGAAGACTATTGAAAATAGAGAAGAGATATCTGAAGCTGAAGAGGATGAAAGTTGGAATCCGTTTGAAGACATTGAAAAATTTCAAGGGGTATCCACAAATTTGCACTTATCTAAGCATTTTGTAGAAGAATGTACTATGTTAGTGGAAGCCTTGATGACTAGCGAAGTACTCTTGTTTTCTACAAAGGAGAATAGTGAGTTGGCTTGTGTTAAGAAGCCTCATGTTGAAGATTCAAAGAAAGAACTTTTGGAAACAAAATTTGAAACAAAGATGCATGAAGAGGCCATAAGTGCTGATCCAAATGAGGAAGAAGTTCAGATAGTTGAAGATATGTGTTCAATCAACAATTTGCTTCTTCACAATTCCAGAGAATGCTTGTTTGAAAATGAAGTCAAGGAGGAGAAAAAGAAAGAGAAAGCTGAAGTCTCTTCCTACTTCAAAGCTGATTTGATCAATTATTTTGATTCATGTGTAGAAGACAACATGGAAGGTGAAGCTTCTAGTAGTTCTAAGACAAATTTCTCTTCACCTGAAATCAAGCTAAGGCAAAAAGCTAACGAATTGGAAGGCACTATGGATGGAATGATGAAGAGTGTTCATCACATGCAAGACAAGTTGAGGAGTACAAATCAAACCATTTTTGAAATCTTTATGCATCAAATGGGTTCTACATCATCTTATTCAGTATATCAAGATTGCAGCTCAAGTTCACACATTACTGATAATGGTATTCAAGTTTTGTCAAAACTTGATAAAATTCACAGGCAAGTAGAGCATTTGATTCATGATGTGCCTAAGGGAGAAGTTGTGTGTTGCATTTCTATTGATGATATGAAATCCATTAAATTTTCCTTAGAGGAAATTAAATCTAGTCTTTTGCACATCATTCATGACAAAGACATAGTGGCCAATATTGCTGATAAGGCTTTGGAGTGGAATAAGCTTACCAAAGCAAATTTTCAAGAAGTGCATGAGACTCTAATTGAAGTAGAGAATCAGATTTTTTCTGTTCAATATTCATGGGAGCAAGAAAACAAAAGAAGAGCAAAGGAGCTTCAAGAAATTCTTGATGAGCTTGATCTCATACAAGAAACATATGATTTGGAATGCTGTCCTGAGAGACAAAAGCATTCAAATTCTCAAGTTTTTCAAGCTTTTGCAAATCTCTTGTATGAAGAAGGTGCTAGTAAGGTTTATGTAAATCATCCTTTTGAAAATGATGAGAAAATTGCATCAGAGATTACTGAAGAAGGGGACTTGAGTTTGTCTTCTAGCATTGGAGAGTTGATACATGAGTTGCAGGAAGTTGAATCTATTGTTGCTCCTAGTGCAACCATTCAGCAAGAATTGGTAACTCTTGAAACACAAAGAAATGACGACTTTCTTATTGTTCATCAATAAAGAGTTGATGTGCTTGTTGATGAAGGTTTAATTTATTTTTTGATGAGGATGCTTGTGACGCTCATGTCAAATTTCAGCTCATCATGATCTTCTCTTAACGTGACAGATTTTAGAATTGTATTTGATGAAGGATTCATGGAATCTTTTTGGCAAGTCATATCACAAGATTTTGGATTTGATCTCTTCAATGAACAAAGGTTGGTTGAATACTTCTTGGAGTTTTAAGAAGTGGCAATTCAGATGGAACGAGCAAATCAAAGGATTCACGTGAGAGCAGTTCTCAATTTGAGAAGTGGTTCTTCATTGTTGTTAGTTTGGAATCCTAGCATTACTTGGGAAGAAGGTAATTTTAAAGTAGATAGACTAGCATATAATATTCAGAATGTAGTTGGGACCATTTGCTTATGTGTTGGAAAATGTCTTCAATTGAAAATTAGTATTTGGGATCTCAAGCATTTTCTTTTGAAGAAAGGAATGCATAAAAAGAAGGTAGGATGGAGAGATAAGTGTCAAAAAAATTGTTTTATGTTTGTTGCTTCCTTCTTTCTATGTCATTGGTTCTTTATTTTTGATCATACATTGGTGTTC
>VDFB02166310.1:0-21250 GCA_007258455.2 Sequoia sempervirens | reverse complement strand
AAGAATGTGGAGTCACCACAAGAGGCGGCAAAGTAACCATGACAGGATCATCCCAACCAAATAGAGTCCCCGCATCTAGATCCGTTCCTAATGGCTATAATGTCTTAGACCAACTCAAGAGAATGCCAGCACACATCTCCCTCATGGAGTTGTTAAAAATATCATCAGCCCATAAGAAGATCCTTGAGGAAGCATTAGCCTCATCCACTGTCCCCACATATCTCAATGCGGAGCAATTCCAAGATATGGTCGAAAATATCATAACACCTAATCTCCTTACATTTTTTTGACCAAAATTTTCTACCAACAATCTCAAGCCAAATCCATGCAACTCTGGGAAGCCATTATACACAAGAGAAAAATCAAAAGGGTCTTGGTGGATGGAGGTGTGGGTTTGAACATTTGTTCTCTCAGCCTCATCAAGCAGTTGAAAATATCAGAAGATTCCATCGACAAAGGAAAGGGCATCACGATAAGAGCATATGATGACTAAGAAAGAGTGTCTCAGGGCACAATCAAACTCCCTAATATAGGGTCGACTCTCATGGAAACTACTTGTCAGGTCTTGGACCTTGACTTGCCATATAATATCCTCCTGGGACACCCATGGATCCATGCAATGAAAGCTGTAGCATCAACCTTCCACTAATGTGTGAAATTTACACATAATGGACAAGAGGTTACTGTCCATGGAGATCCTGAACCTTTCTCATATTGCAAAAATCTTGAAGCCAAATATTACAAAATCCCCCAAGTGCCAAAAAATGATGAGGGTCATCCACATCATACATCGACCCCTCCACTCTCGCGTCCACTTCTGCGATAAAGACACCCACCATTCCCACCATCCCCACCATCTCTGACATCAAGATCATCATCTAGGAGGATGGTTGTGGAAGCTACAAGCTTCCTAACAATTCTTTTGTGATAGGAGAGTTACCACAATCTCCTAGATCATGAGGACGCCGACAAGAAAATCAAGCTTTCACATCACAAATGTATCCTGAAGAATATCCCGAATTCACAAGCTGAGGAGACCTTGGTCAAGAGGTTATTGAATTAGATCCATCTCACTTGTTGCATTGAGATGAAATACCGACACCTGAATTACCCATGGATGAGACAAGCCAGGGCCTACAAATGATGCTCGCGATGGGCTACAATAGAAATCAAGGACTGGGACAAAATGACAATGGGCTCATAATACCTATCATGCCAGAGATGCGACCCATAATAGATCTTGGCCTTGGATGTAACCCTTTGAGAATAACCATACATGGCCAAAGTTTTCCAATTAGAACGGTTAACATTTCTCCTCACCTAGTACTAACACAAGTACACTCACTAATATCCATAGGTGGAGAAATACATAACTTTATAATTGAGCCCTATATTAGTAGTGATGACGAGGATACCATGACCAATCTACCTGGGTTATTTGAGGATACCACCCTGTGTATGATTAGCACCGTCTCCTTCAAACCAGACCAACAAAATCATGAGATCCATTTAGTGTATCCCCAACTGATCGACTATGACCAACGAGGACCACTAGTTGTCAATACATTCAAAAATGATGAGGCACTCTTAGAATTCATGGGACTGAGGGATACCATTCCAGATGGGGATCACAAGGTAGGGTTTATAATGGAATTGGACACATTCCTATTATGAGGAAATGATTGAATCCTTCATTCACAAAAGTGAGAAACTAAGAATCATATCCAAGTCCTTGAGTGAAAACCACATTGTGGCACTCTCTGACAAGAAAATAGTAAAAATAAAGGACGTATCGAATGGTGAAAACCTCTATGAGGCGCTTGAGGATGAAGGATTCAATCTTCCTCTAAGAGCTATCCATCAGGAAAAGTCAGTAGTCTTGGCCAAAAAATGAAATCCTGTCAACCTAGGAACAGAGGAGACCTCGCATATCACATTTTATTTGGAATCACTATTATCAGAAGAGCAAGAACTCCTAGCAGCATTCCTATGGGAAAGGAAAATAAAATTCGCATGGAGTTATGCTGACATGCCAGGACTTGATCTAAAGATTGTGGTTCATCACTTAGCAGTGTATCCAGAAGCTAAACCGGTCAAACAAAAGCTTCAAAAAATGCATCCTCAAATTGTCATAGTCGAAATGGAGCTCTCAAAAGTTGTTAGATGCGTGACGTCCGGACCACCACTATCCGTAATGGGTGTTAAATTTGGTACCTATTTCAAAACCTGATGGAGCTATTAGAATCTACACAGACTTCAGAGATTTAAACAAAGCATGTCTGAAAGATGATTTCCAACTTCCCAACATCGACATGATAGCAGACATGAGATTCTATCATTAATGGACAAATTTTAGGAATCAACCGTGATCATGATAGCAAAAGAAGATCAACACAAGATGACTTTCACTTGTCCATGGGGGACCTACTGTTGGAACATGATGCCATTCGGCCTAAAGAATGCAGGAGCAACCTATCAAAGGGCCATGACATAATTCATAAAATGCCGAGGGACTGCGTGTCGATGCAGGACATCCTAGCAAAATCTAGAAAAGAAAAGATCATATGTAGCAACCCGGTGCCATCTTGACAGACCGAGGAATACAAAGTCGACTAAATCCTAAGAAGTGTGGGGTCTTTATGCATACTAGGTAAATTGCTAGGATACATAGTGTCCATGAGGGTATTGAGGTGGATTCTAAAAAGTGAAAGCAATCCTCGAGATGGAAGCACCAAAGACATTAAAACAATTGAGAGGGCCCCCAAGGTTTAATTTCAATCCATCTGATGATTCATAGCACAACTGGCAGAAAAGTAGAACCCATATTCTCACCTAAAGGGAGTAGCATACGAATGGGATACAAAATGTGAAGAAGCATTTAACAAAATCAAGGAATACCTACTGACACCGCTAGTTTTAATGCCACCTATCCCAAGAAAGCCATTGATCCTATATGTGTCAGCAACAACAGCAACCCTTGGAGCTCTTTTTGCTCAGCATGATGAAAATAGAAGGGAGAGGCCTATCTACTATATCAACAGAACAATGGTTGGGAACGAGATAAATTACTCATTCATCGAGAAAGCTTGCCTCGCAGTAGTGTTTGCATCCTAAAAATTCAGACATTACATGTTGGCACATGAGATAAAGCTCATCGTGAAAATCGGTCCCCTCATGTATCTCCTATGAAAGACAATGCTCACAAGAAGGATGGAAAAATGGGTGATGATACTATCAGAGTATGACATCGAGTATGTAGAGCAGAAAGCCATTAAGGGCTAGGTTATTGCAGATCAACTAGCAGAAGCACCCATTTATTTTGAGAACCCTGTTGTCTCAGAATTCCCAAATGAATCCATTTTTAACCTCAACATAACTGACCATTGGAAACTATACTTTGATGGTTCATACACACAACATGGATCAGGAGCTGGTGTCTTCTTCATCACCCCACAAGGGGATTGCATACCAAAGTCATACAAATTGGCATTTCCTTGGTGCACCAACAACATAGCTAATATGAGGTTTTGACTATAGGTCTCGTGGATAGCAAAGGTAATGGAACATCATAGCTCTCAAGGGAGACTCTTAGTTGATCATAAATCAGGTCGATAATGAATATCATACCAAGGATGATAAGCTCACTCCATACAAGAAATTGGTGGAGACTGTAAAAGATTCCTTCATTGACATAACATTCAAGCAGATTCCAAGAACCAACAATGAGCAGAGACACCATGCATACAATTGTCCCTATTCAACCCTCACAACATTCCAAAATATGAATTCTTGATTGAGCAACTTCTTGTTCCCACATTCAAGGTACCAGAATCAGAATTCATGTGCAAAATCATTGGTCCCGGTGATCCTTGGTATCATGACATTTATACATACCTTCAAATAGGATTCATACCCGCCGACCTACCATCAAACCTAAAAAGAACCTTTGTCAAAAAGGCATCCGTGATTTTAGGATCCCAGGGTGATACCCCATCAGAGAAGAATAAAGGTACCTTTAATCGCTTGTCTAAATGTCGAGGAGGCATTACCTGCTCTAACCTAAGTTCATAACAGTATTTGTGGCTCACACTCCAGTGGGATGATGGCCAAGAAACTACTAAGGCTGGGGTATTACTAGCCCACAATGGAAAGAGAAGCACATGATCATGCTAAGAGGTGTCTACAATGTTAGCAGAATGGGGACCTCATCCATGCTCCAGCCCAAGAGCTTCATCCTATTATCACACCATGGCATTTTTCGCAATGGGGACTCGATCTCATTGGGAAAATCACACATACCTCATCCAATGGCCATAAGTTCATCATAACTGCAATTGAATACTTCACAAAGTGGGTAGAGGCCATACCCATGACATATATAACTAGGAAGTAGATCTCAAAATTCATCCTGAACTATCTCATCTATCATTATGGGGTCCCACAAGCCATTATCTCAGATAATGGGACACCATTCAAGAACCAGGAGGTTTGTGACTTGTGCGAGAAATTCAAAATCCAACACCACTTCTCCACCCCATACTATCCCAAGGCAATGGCTAAGCAGAAGCTATGAACAAAACTATTCTCAAAATCCTTAAGTAAATAGTCAATGACGCAGGTCGTGACTGGTATCTGTAGCTTAATCCTGCCCTCTGGGCTTATCGAACCAACATCCACACGCCCATTGGTGCCAGCCCCTTCTCCTTGGCCTACAGATCAGAAGCCATACTCCCCATTGAGATCGAGCTCCCATCCCTAAGAATATCACTACAAAACCTCATCACTGATGAGGACTACAGAGTATCACAACTAAATGAGCTGGAGTTACTGGATGAGAGATGGATCAATGCTTTGAATCATTTTTAAGTCTATCAGAATAGACTCAAACAAAGCTATAATAAGAAAATCAAAAGCAGGACTTTCCAAGTCGGAGAACTGGTCCTAAAAGAAAATTAGAAGAATGTCCCAAACCCAAGCAACAAAGGAAAGTTCGATCCTAATTGGTTAGGACCTTTTTTCATCACAACAACTTATAAGTCAGGGGCATATCAGCTATCAACACCCAAAGGGGAACCTCTGCAGGAGCCAATGAATAGCTCCCATCTCAAAAAAATTTATGCCTAAATCTTTCAAGGTATAGAACCAAAAAAATCCAAAAAATCAGAAAATGTCCTGAAAAAATTGTTACTTTGGCGAAAACTTGGCAAATGAAGTCTTAGTGGCAATAAAAGAAAAAGAAAAATATCCAAAATTAGAAGAAATGGATAAAAAAATCATCCTCTAAAAATTGAAAACCACTTTGGTGGCACTTTGGGCAAATTACCTCGGTGAAAGCGACTGGCGAGCCTTGTGTAAATGAAAGCACTTTCCATCCACCAAGATCTATATATTGCTTCGATTGCGCATCACCCATCCATATAAACTTCATCATCCATCTCATCCATATCTCCATTCATCACTCATCCATTCGCATCTGCACCATAGCTTGGTCCTGTGTTTGTATCATGATCCCTCCAAGTACTACTCGGCCCATCCTCAAGGTCAGTTTATCTTGCCTTTATCGGGGTAGTCTATTACATCCGCGCTAGGGTATTTTTCTCGATGGATCAGTTCATGTGTATTCTTAAAGTCCTCTCAAATCAAAAATACAAAAACATTAGAAAATCAAAATAAAAAAATAAAAAATTCAAAAACATCAGAAAATCAAAAAATCCAAAACATCAAAACATATTAAAATCTAAAAAACAGAGTCGTCTTGTCGAACTACATCATCTCTGAGCTTGAACGTAGGCTAGGTTGATCTTTGATCATCCCTCGAGACATTTAGGTCAGTCCTATAGGAGTCCGTCACAATAAACTAACATCTCATCATGTATATCGTCATTTGTAAATTGGTCAAGTCGTCGGTCAAACTCGATCCTCTCTAAGCGAGGCGTAGGAAGGTTGATCTTTGATCATCCAAGACATTTAAATTGATCCTATAGGAGTCCATCATAATAGCCCGACAGCTCCATCGTAATATATCATCATCGTAAAATTAGTCCAAGAGTAAATCCCAGTCAAACTGTAACAGATATATAGCATTATGCTCGCAGGCAAGGCTCATCGTTGATGAGCCCGCAAATTCCCTAGGATGAGTCTTTAGGTTAGTCTCTCTTGGACAAAATCTCGGAAAATCCAAAACATTGGAAAAATAAAAAATCAAAACATTCAAAAATCTTCAAAATCTCAAAACAATGCTTAAAACATTGCAAAACTCCAAAAACATCCAATTATTTTAAAAAATCCATATCGCTTGCACCCGCAATAAACACCATCCATAATAAACTAATCGCCATCCTCAATCTTTGGCAGGATAATCGAAAACAAGTCTAGCTGATTAAAAGTGAAAACTCAAAAATGTCAAGTCTAAAGTCTAAGTCAGTACATAAGCAAGCTAGTTATCTCTTTGTATTGGTAACTCATCATCTAAATTGGTTCCATATCAATCATCCCTTAGAAAACTTTGGATAAACGAAATGACATGCCCCCATCCACTAACATGTCCTAGGATGAATCCTTCCTACAATGGGCATTATCTTTTGGCAATAAGTTTCGGTTATCATTCCTAGAAAACACATCCTCTTTCCGTTAGCGGTATTGAAGAGCATCAGTTTGTTTGTTTACTTGGTCTTTATCTTTTGACTTATCTTATTTTGCACTCATTCCAAGGTCGTCTTGATGATATCCCAAAACAAAGGATTTAGAGAAATAGGAATGGGGCAACGATCATTATCTCTTATCTCCTATGCTTGTTGGATGTTCTTGTAATATAACCTCGGCGAATACTTGCTTTGTTAGGTATGTATGGAAGAGGTCGATGGAAATTTGTTGACTATTACAGGGATAGGTTTACCTTTCTGTGTTTTGGTCCGAGGTGTCTAAAATTTCTGAAGTACATCCTAGCAAGGTTTTCGTATGTCAGGTGTGAACAAGAATACTCCTATCTGCTTGTTAGGTCAAAGTCCATCACACTAGGTACAATGCCATCTTGGTTCCTTATACCTTGATGCATCATACCACGTGTGTTGTCAAACATAAGGAAATTGGCCCTTTGAAAATCCCAATTCCTTGACAAGTAATCATCATCATCATCATCATCATCATTTGCATTTGCATCATCTTATGTCTTGTTGAAATGACTTCTTCTTTCCTTACTAAACACACTAACAAGGTACTATGACAGTTGATCATCATCACCATCATCACCATCGATCCTGCATCCATGAAGCATTAGCATATCACATAAACATATCATATAGGAAACATACACATTGCATTTTAAATCATCATATAAATAGGTTATCATAAACATTCTTCATAGATAGGTACATCCATGTCATCGCATTCCACCCATTACATTGCATCTCATGGCATTATATCGATCATTGCATAAACATTCATTTGCATTTCACAACCATTTCATATTACCATCTAAATTATCACATAGCATTCCGTAATCATTTTTGCATAATGATAAGAAATAGGTATATAAGCATTTAATTCATTAGGCATACATACTTGCATAACATAAAAAACATCATATCATCACATTACGTTAACATTACACAGTAGCATATCACTTTGCATTAACATATCATTAAATCTCATAAAACCATTTCATTATGCATTAACACCATTTCATTGGTACCATATCATGACCATAACATTCATATTACATCCATCCATAAATCATCTCATATATAAGCATTTCTTACACATCATTGCATATACCATAGATCATATCATTTTACATATTAAAACCCATATCACATATTGCATTGGCATAAAATAATTCATCATATAGATAACATCATTTGCACATCATATCATAGGTTAGCATAATATAGATCAGTTAGTCATAATCATAACGCATACATCATTAGAAATAAAAGCATCCATAGCATATAGAAATAAAAGCATCCATAGCATATAGAAATAAACCATCCATGCATAAAAGAAAACACAATACATCGCATCAAAATCGGCTCATATATATCATCAATCATCAATTGTCATAGTACAAAAAATAAATTGGATCATTGTACACATCGGTACAAAATGCCCATCGGGCTATCAAAAATGAGCCCATAAGGCACAAAAAATCTATCATTTGGATCAAGCTTGATCTCGGTGAATGCTGCCCTTGCCCCTGTCACCATGACCTTCTGTTGGTCTCTGGCTGGCCCACTTTGATTACTTTGGGATCCAGTCTGCTCTAGGTACAGTGTCATGGTAAGCCCGATGGTAGTACTCTATCTCATGGATAGCATCCCTATAAGATTGTATTGGCACTGTACCCTGGGAGGAGGAGGCTGTCATGCTCTCGATCTGCTGCCTGCGGCCTAGCTCTATGGCTGACTATAGCTCTGTAGCCTGATCCCTCTCTGCTCTAAGCTGCTCTCTCTCAGCCCTCGCATGGTCTCTCTTCGCTGTCACTGCCTAAACCTATTCCTAGAACTATGCAATCAGTGTATCCCGACCGTCTGCCTATCCCTGTGGTTGTACCCGTGGCTGCATGTGAACCTAATCCTCACCCTTGGCTCGTGGTGGTGGGATTGGTGGCTCATGTTGCTGATCCTGTATATGGACATCCCCATGACCTAGCAAGACAAGGGGTACAACTAGTGGATCTCGTCGAATCTCGACCCTCAGTCCTCACCCTCATCCTGTCCCTCTGCCTCTGACCTTGCGCACCTAAGTTCCTCACGGAGCGATCAATAGGAGAGGAGGAGTCAGACCAATCTGTATGCGTGTGCGGATCTACCAAGCCTTGATCATGAAGCCCGCGGTCGAGGCTACCAACTACCTAAAGCTTCTAATCAACTACGGAGGTAGGAATACCATGGCGCGAGCTTTGTGTCATCTGCGTTAAAGATGGCTCAGTAGTCATCATCAGCCAATCCTGGAGTTCATAGAGGCCCGGCGGCTGTACACCAATTAGGTACCTCTCGATCATGTATTACTCCATGCATATATCTATCACGGCAATAGAAGAGATGAAACATTGTCAGCCCATAAAGGGCTGACCAAAGATATGGACGCAGTAAAGACAAGCATCTTGTCTAGGACATACTCTAGTAGGGATCCATGGTCACCCGATTATTGTGAAGGACGCACCACCTCTATAATAAATTACTTGCGAAGAATCCCTCTGCTCCCATGGCTGGAGAGATGATGTGTGGGCCTTACAACACAAAATTGCTCCAATTGAACATGAAGAAGTAATACTTTGACCCCAGCGGCACCACGCCATCCGTGACATGCTCATGTAGGTCCACGTAAAGTGAAGCTAAAGGACTGACCCCATGCAAAGTGAACTGACACAATGCGGATCATCCGTTCCAACAATATCCCAACTAGGATTGAAATATCACCCTCATCTGTCTGGGGCAACCAAACCTGAAATGATCACTGCAATCGCCCAGCGGAAGGGAGGTGTGATGACCCTGTATCTCTCCAACTCAATCTGACCCTCGCAGTAAATGATGTCTTGTGTGGTGAGGACTCTGGTGCAGGACTCGCGTCCCTCATCCATGTCAAAGATCATTTTTCGGCCATGAATGGGCAATCGTAAAATGTGCCAAATGTCCTCCAAAGTGACGGTCGCCTCGCTAATAGGGAGATGAAATGACGACGTCTCGCTATGCCACCTCTCAATGAGCACTGACATCATCCCTAGGTGGGTGCGCATCGACACCATGTAAGCAATGTGCCATAATCCTGCAACTCCTAGTCGATCTTGGTCCCTGTCGCTTAGATCCCGTAAAATGCTCACCAAGTCTTGCGACTGGTGCTCCCTAGAATAGAGCTCCCTAGGCCCGTCTTGCATTAAGGATAGTCACCGTGTTAAAATTTTTGAAAAATTCCTAGTCTAATACTCCAAGCTCGCTTCCAGCGGTGCAGTTTGTGAAGGCGTCGTAGTTTGAGTTTTCTGAAACTCCAACGCTCGAGCCCAAAATGTGCAAAATGGCATCGCCGCGGTGCACTTTATCCTCGATTAATGCATGGTTGCATGAAAGTGTTGTCATTGGCACACTTTACCCCAAACCGACCCGGCGAACTTTGGTAGAGTCTTCGAGTTTCTTAACTCTAAGCGCACTATTGTGACACTAAATGGCACCTTCTGGCCAAAACCGACCTAGTCGCGACATAGTTTAAATTAATGAAGCTGATTGCTATATAGCACAGTTGGAGGCGAGCTCACCTTTTAAAGTAGTAATTAATGCATTAAATGAAAAGACAAAGCTTCAGTAAGGGTCACATACCAGTGCACCAATGCCAGGTGGTCGTTGGTATGTCAGAACTCAGTTCAAAATGTGTAGGGAAAGTTGTCATTGTGCCATATCACTGGAATTAGGAGCTCGAATCTCAAGGTTTGCTAGCAGAGGTGTGTGAAAATAACTTGAAAGTGACCCCTCAGGCCCCTTTTAAGCCTAAAAATTAAGGTTTTTTGACCCTCTAAGGCTGTCCTGCTAGGGTTTTGGACCCCCAAGCCTATTTTTGTCCGTTTGAGACTATTTTTTCATCGTTTTATTATGTTTAGACATGTTTTAGCATCCCAGACCCCTTCGAGACTTTTGTCGGTGCTGTCATCTTTCACGTGAGATCACTTGAAATTAAAATTTTTAAATTGATCTCAGGGGCATTATAATGGCATGTTTTCTCTCATATCGCGTGATTAAGGGCAAGGATTTTTAAAATATCAAAATTTTTGGCTTTTGATCGAGATCGTTTATTCTTTGAACCAACACAATGAGTGCATTGCTTCAAAGAGGGGCAAAATGTAGACATGTAAAATATATTGATTGACATTGTGCATCTGATCCTGAATTACTAACATCGTTTCTTCCTGAATCATCCCTCGATCTAACCATTTAATCAAATTCCCCTATCTAATTAAATTCATCAATATTCATCTCTTAATGAAATAATTCGTTTTATCTAATCAAGTTAATCTCTTTTGTTAATTAAATCCAATCCATGGGTCTAATTATCCTTATTTAATTAAATAATCAATTTATTTGATTAAATCTCAAGTCCTATCCATTAAATTAAATAGAAATTAAAACCTTATTTGGTTAATCCCAACACCATCCACATTAATTAAATAAATCAAAATCCTTATTTAATTAGCCTCTTACATCATATTCTATCTTATTTGATTTAAATAAATCCATAAAATCTAAGAGTTAAAATAAGTCCCGCACCATCTAATCTGTTAAATTAATTAACCCTTGATTAATTTAATCTAATATCATGTCACATCCTCTAGATAATGCAAGTTGCACATGAAAATAGATTTAATTCATTTATTAAATCTCTATTTTCCTCACAAGGCATCTTTTGGAATATTCTCTCAATTTGAATTCAAAATTCCAAGTCAACATGTACATCCAACAAGGCATTTAAAATCTCTTACATGTCCTTTGCCTTGAGCCAAGTGGCATTTATTGCATTTTCCTTTCCCTCTTGCATGTCATTTCAACAAATTTGAAATTCAAATATTATGCATTTATTGGCACAAACCCCAAATCTTGCACATCCATCATCCATTTATAGCTTGACAAGTGGCATCATATCATTGGATGAATGTTAGTCCCACATTGCTCAAATTTGGACATACATCCATCTTAGAATTCTATAAATAAAGAGCTCATATCTTCATTTATCCATCCACAATCCAAGCAAAGTTACCATGCTCAAATATCTCTTGAGTTCCATCCATCATTGAGTTCTTAGCTAGGCTTTTTGTAGATTTTGCTTGGAACTTTCATCAATCTTCATCAAAGTGGATCAATCTCTTCAACATTTGAAGCTTGCATCTTAGGGATTTGGAAAGGGCTAATTTTCACATCAAATTAGCACCAATTCCCCCATGGAATCATGAGTTTACATATTTAAATTAGGATTCAAGTTATTTCATTGTCTTTATTTTATTTTTCATTGTTTTCTTTCCTATTTTGAGTTTGTAAATGGATTTCATGGGGAATCCTTGTTTTAGCTTGTAATTCCTTGTTTGACTTGTTTATTCATGTTGTTTTGTAGGTGCTAGGAAAAGGGTTCGCACACTACCTATATTATGTAGCAAATTGTCATATTCAATGAGTGGATGAATGATAAGATAAAATCTACCCGTTGTCCATTCATCTAACCCTATTTCAACTTTAACCTTAACCCTAAATTAATTCTAACCTTATTTCAATCTTATCCGACCTTGATTGATCTCTAACCATTGTTGAACCTTAATCAAACCCTAATTAAATTGTAACCCTTACCTTACCTAACTCTAAATAAATAACCCTAATCTCAATCTTACATGTGTGTGGATGTACATATGTATGTATACATACATATGTAAATGTATGTATGTATGTACATATGTGTATCTATGTATATATATATGTATGCATATGTGTATGTATGTATATATATATATGTATACATATGTACATGTACATATATGCATATGTATGTGTGTATGGATATATGTGTATGTGTGTATGTATGTATGCATATGTTTATGTATTGTATGTATGCATGTATGTATGTATGTGTATGTATTTATGTATATATACATACATATATGTATATATGTATGTATGCATATATACATATATATATGTATATGTACATGTGTATGTAATTACATGTACATATATGTATATGTATGTATGTATATATATATATATATATGTACATGTATGTATATGTATATATACACATTTTTGTATGTGTGTATATATGTGCATTTATACATATGTGTATGTATGTATGTATATGTATATGTACATGTACATACATACATTTATACATACATACACATATACATATATATATATATATACATATATACATATGTCATATATGTACACATATATATGCATACATACATACATATATACACATATACATATATCAAGTCTCTTTGGGGTTGTCATTTCTTATGTTGATCTAAGTTGTAGAAGGTTCCATTTCATAGATTTATACCTTTCATCTCATTATATCTATAAATTTAATTTAATGTCTTAAATTTTTTCAAATCTTGGTAAATTTGTAATTTAAATATATGTTTTAGTTTTAAAATTTGATAAATTTATTTAACATCATATATTTTGTTTTAATGATATGCATATCTCTTTATATTTATATACATATATATATCATGGTTGATGAGGGATCTCGCCATTCTCCTCGTTCTAAGCAACATGCTCAAGCTAGATGAAATTTATATTAGGAGAGTATTGGTAGATTAGAAAATGGATTGAGATGTTTAGATCAAACAATTCACATCTCCCCTAATTTGGCTAATCGAGATAGATTAGCCAATATTAGAGACAATATTTTATGAATGATTGGGACAATCAAATCATTCAATCCTTATGATGATATCAACATTGAGTAGTTTTATTCGTCTCTTTCTAGGAGTGTTACTGACACAAAGAAATGGAGAGATGTTGGAAAATTAGTTTCACAAGAAAATGTGTTTACCATGTTCCCTTTTTATAGAGGAAAAAATAGAATTAGAGGATATATGGTGACGAGGTGTGTAGATGAGCTTGTTGTTTCATTCATATATCCTAGATGGTTGTCATCTTATCATAGATGGCCTCACAATGATGAGCTGCTATTATTATTTTTCAAGCAATTATATGTAGAGTTTCATTTATAGATAGATATGAAATACACATCTCATCTAAAACTTGATGGCCAAGGTAAAAGCCCTTTTTATGATAAACTTGAGTTTAGACGTCGAGATTTCCCACCACCCATGAACAAGAGAAAATTAGTTGGCCCAAACCTTTTGGTTCTACCAAAATGTTTGGAATTGGTAGCAGCAGGGGAATCAACAACATGCTCCACTAGATCCCTTATTTTTTATAGTATTTACACTATTACGACATAGATCGATTAGATTCCATCTGATTGAGTTGGTAGATACTTATTGTGGTAGAATATTAGCCTTCTTGCCACTGAGGCTACATCTATATCTTATGATTTGTTTATTCATGCCGATCTACCTACTCCTTCAGATGTCAACCATATGAGTCACATGACTCTGTGTAATATGTGTAGAGCATCTATTTTGGATCTACTAGTAGCTTATCAGGTGGTCAATGAGGACCATGGGATACCTCTTGACCATGTACATGCCTTTATTAGATAGTGATATCTTGGTACACATACGAGCCACCGGGTGGAAACTTCAGAGGATATTCCATATGAACCTACACGATCCCATGCACATCATGTTTCTATTGATCTTATAGCTTGTCCAGGTCCTCAACATGTTACAGATCATGTCGAGGTTACTGGGGCACCTGACCTTGTCCATGGCACATACAGTCAATTTTTTTTTGGAACTAATACTGTACTAGATACAAATCCTCCTACGATGTCTTTGCATACTTTTGATATTAGTGGGATTGGTAGAGCCATCAAAGAAGCACAATATGTACTTGAATAATTTATATATATATATATATATAAATTGTGTTCTAAAAATTTACGTACATACATATATTTTAAATAAAATTTATTTTAAAGTCTAGTTATTTAACTCTTGATTGAAATCATGTATTTGAATTTTTTTGTAGTATGGTGATTTGTCACAGTTTGGAAATTTGGAGCATGATCAGGATCCCATGCATTATATAGCTGAGGTACATTTAAATAATAAAAATTTAAATTACTTGATGTAAGTTTAAACACATTGAACTTGTACATTTTAAGTTTTAGATAATTTTACATATATATACACATACATGTATTAAAAATTGAATTACATGTGTACTTGAACTTCTGCAAGGCTTGGGATGAGGCACATGACAAGGATTAGGACAACTTGGATCAAGGAAAGGATCCAGATAGTTTGGATCAAGAGATGGATCACAACGGTCGAGATCAGGACATGTATCAAAGGAGAGATCCCGACAGATATTAGATGATTCTATTCATACTAGATATCCCTCTATTTGAGTTGTTTTACATGTTTTACAATATTATCGTTTGAGATTAGATTATTATGTTGGAGACACTTTTTATGATTTACATCACATTACATACATTTATGTTTTATGGTATACACTTGTTATGATTTACATCAAATTCATACATTATTATGGTTTGAACAATTGTTTGTTATACACATTATTATGGTTTGAACACTTGTTGCATCTATTTACATCATTCATTATTATGGTTTTATTTATTTAGCAAGTTTTTGCCTTAAGTTTTTTTTCCTTAAATATGTTCTTAATCAAAATTAGAGTTACACATTAATTTTTTCTTTAAAGTCAATCTTGATTAATGTTGAAAACATCAAGTTTGATTAATCGTAAGCATTGAACCTTATAAATACAAATGTTGGACTATCTAATGGTTGCTCTTTGTAAATTTAAAAATATGGATGTACAATGAATTATAGAAATGAATTTTTCTTTAAATAGGTCAAGAAATAGAAATAATTTGAATGAAAATATGTAAGTTCTAGGTTAATTCCTAAAAGATTCAATGTTATTTAAGTGGAGCATAAAAATGCAATTGTAAATAGATGATAACCTAAATTCTTAGCTAAATGTTCATTCTTAAAGTCACTCTAGGTTAAATGTAAATTGCATATATGATGCTATATGAACTTAAGAATTCTATATAATCTAATACACATGAATTTTATTGTGCATGCAAAGAATTCAAGCTAGATGATGAGCTATAAGTGTCCAATTGAATGTAAATGAAATGAAATCTATTCTTGAACTTAAGAATTCCATGGAACATTTATTCAATTGGAAATAGATGATTTAAGGAATTTCTAGGAAAAATGAATTTTTAAAGTTGTACTAGATGTTTTGTATTGGATATGATGCACCATAAGTGGAGTTGAAGAAATGAAATGAAAGATTATTGAACTTAAGTATTCCATGGAACATAAATTTATGAAAAATTGGAAATAGATATGATAAATAGGAACTTTTGAACTAATGAAATCAAAGATTCAAGTGAACTTAAGAATTCCATGTCCAACATAAAAATACAATTGGAAATAGATTATTTAAAGGAATTTAGGCAAAATGCTCAAACATTTTAAAAGTCACTAGGTTTTGTATCAAGCATATTTAAGTGATCGAGTTTCAAATGTAAATTATGAAATGAAATATTCTTGAACTAAATTAAGAATTCCAAATGGAATAAATTTAAATAAAATTAGAAATAAATGACCAAGCCTTTTAAAATAACCCATTCTAAATCATTTCACATGTCCAATCAATATAGATATATATAGATCTATAAAAAGTATATCCAAAAAATAATTTAAAGCTCTTGATACATGTAATCTAGATCATCTCTATCTTTAATTATCTTTAAAATCTTTTCATGATCTTCAATAGGAAACCTCCACTTTTGTTTGGCACATCCTCTTTTAGGTAAAGTTTCTAAATTTATTGTTTTTGCTATAACTAAGTGACTATAATGTAGAACCTTTTGTCCTAGCATATAATTAATAAATATATTACCATTTTTATCTAATACCATTTTTATCTATCTTTATTTTTTGATAATGTGTGCCTTCAATAATGTTTGATTCAATGGGACACTCTTGTCCATCACCATCTGTCATCGATTCCACCAATTTGTTTTTTGGTTGCATACATCTTAGTATATAGTAATCTACACCCTCCGCATTGTTAGGATCTACAACAACAATGAAAATATCTCATGTACACACACCATGTAAAGTTTAAAAAAGTTCTAAATATATTTTTAATATAAAAATTTATATATAAACATGCTTGAAACTTACTTACATAGAATATATAAATCAATTTTAAGTTAATCAATGTACATACCTATAACAACTAAATCAGATACTCATTTGTAATTAGTTGAATATAGAGGATTGTAGACATCGACATTGTCATTTTATTCAAAAGGAGGAATTGATATTAATTTTTTCATTTCCCATCGTGAAACATACCCATATCTAATATTCTCACATGGAACAATATTTGCATTGTCCTCAATGTAATCAACACAAAAAAATGATTTTTCTCTCACATTAATTGCATAAGGCCTGCTACCTCCCATTGTCATGATTTGATGCAAACTTCTAATACCATTGATTGTTTGACAATTATAAGGATTTGATCGATCAATATCTATAAATTACAAACATCCAAGTGATTAATTTAAGTGTATATATATATATTCAAATTTGAAAATTCAATTAAATCATGTACACACACTTTGAAATTCAAATTTAATCTTTTTTGACTAGATGTACATGTAACTTCCCAAAATTACCATGTGTTGTATGTTGAGTTGCGAGTGGAAAAATTACTTTTGCACCATTTAAAAATTTTGTTTGCATTCCATATGGCATTACCTACAAGTACACACATTGGAAAAATTTGTCACCTGTTACTTTCAAGTTTTAAAAATTTAATTTAGTTTTTAAATATATATTTAAAAAAAAAAATTCTCTAGATTCCATATATATATGGTGAACTACCTACAAGTTCATGTTGATGAAGTGCACACTTCACACATTCTCTTGCTCCATTGTTCTCTCCTTTTCCATGGCCACTCATAAAAATTCCACAAAAAAATGGTGTTGCATCTAGCATGTTGATGGCTTAACCAAACAAAAGGTTTTGCAGACTTAAATTGTCCTATGAAGTTACAAATAATTACACTCAAACCAAATTAGCTTCAAAAAACTAGATATAGATGTACATGCATGCATATATATACACATGTATACATGTGTACACAACATATTATATCTAAGTAATTAAAAAGTTTAAGTCTCAAATGTAAAAGAAAATAAATTTAAAATTAAAAAAAATAATGTACTTACCAACACATGCATTAGACCATATCCATTGTTCAACATTTATGCCACATTGTCTCAAGTATTAAAAAAGGAAAGAGCATAAAGAATAAAATATGAAATATTTCACAAATGAATAATTGATCAGATGTGATATTCACTACAAAAAGGAAAAAAATAATTTAGAGAAAAATATTAAAATGTGGGAAAAGAGCTTTCTAAAGGGGGTGAAAATATGAGTAAATACACAAGAGAAATATTTTCCCCAAAAGTAAATATAAGTGAGAAATTGTTGGCGAAAGAATTAATACTACAGTATTATGGAATACTTTATTTTCATGGAGGTTATTGTTACTCAAAGAGTGTTTCATGATGAATAAAGATGCACAAATTACATATAAGGTAAAATTTTCTCATGAGGAGGAAAAATATTTTTCAGCAAAGGAGTTATAAGTTGGGTAATTATTTTTATTGGGTGAAAGGGTGAAAGTGGCCAGCAAAGAAAAGACTTAATAATCATTAACATTATTTTCACGAAGTTGAAGATCAAAGGTGTTAAAATAAAAATATTTTCATCAGTTGAAGATAACTAATTAAATGAAGAGTTGTGGTGAATGGATGTGCGAAGGGTCATGACCCTAAAAAGAGAAATGTATATATCTGAAATAAAATTGTATCACCAATGATTAGAATTAGGAGATAGGGTTAGAAAAAAAAAGTAGGAGAGTAGGAGTAGCAACAATGTTTTTATCAAAAGAGACTCAAATTCATGTGTAAACTTTGAAGAAGTTAATGAAAAAATCTGATTTGGTGGATTTATGATGGTATCAATTGTTTGTTGAGTTAATTGAAGATATAATCAGGTTGTCTCCAAGGTTGATATTTCTCTGTTGTTTAAATTGATATATCAAGTATATTTTCAACTTATCGATGCACATTTGTTGTACTCGTGTGGTGTGATTAATTGGTGCTTTCAAGCAAAGATTAAATCCTTTTATTCATTCATAGTAACTTGGAAATTCCATTTGGATCATTAAGAAGAATCTGGTAATTACACTTTTGCATGTTTATATAAGTTATAAACTAATATTGATATGCCAAATAGTTTGAGTTTAAGCCAGGAGTAAGCCACTCATCTTAGGTTTTCATTTGACCCCATATACCCAACAAGGCACTAGTCTCATATAATTCATCATTTAGTTTCATCCACCTCATTTTATTTTACATCTGTTAATTGAACATATTTACAAATTACACCTTGATAATGCTTATACAATTATACCAAATAAGTTTACATCTTTCCACCCCGATTGCCATTGTGGATAGACTACTTGAATAAGAAGCACAAATAGTCAAATTATGCCTCATTTGAATAGGTACACCTGCATAGGTCTGGTAGTTCCTGAAGAGAAGAAGGTTCAAATTCATCATTTGGCCTTGTATGTTAGCCAAAAACGTTGTGAGAGCTTGGAAACCTCTTGTGGTTCAAACCTATGTTTTTAAGACTTAACACACCAAAAAAAAAATTGGATGTAAGAAGGTTGGACATAAAGCTATTGAATGCAGATGTTAGGTGAGAATGATTAGTCAGGTAATGATGAATAGGTTTAATGGAGGCAAAATGAATCAACCCTTTAACGATTACTACTATACCTGTAACAAATTTGGACATAGAGCAAATCAATGTAGATCAAGAAGTAATGGAGGACAGACTAATAAAAAAAGTGTTTTCTTCTATAATTGCACTAAACCAAGACACATCTCAAAGGTTTGCAAAAGTAAGAAGGGAATGCAGTCTGCTCTAGTAAAGAAGATTGATAAAGAAGAAATGAAGCAAGAGATGAACAAGATATGGAAGAAGAAAGAATAAGAACCTAAAGCTACTAATGTGTCTATGCCCTCATCCAGTACAAATGATTTATTTGGGAATTAGACCTAGCATGGTCTTAGGGGGAGAATTATTAGAAAATTATAAAAAACCCCTAATGAATGGTGTGTCAGAGGATGACATGAGGATGGAATGTGAAGAATGAAGAATCAAAGGTTTTGGAAAAAGAACTAGAAGAAAATATGTTGACATAATAATTTACGGACTGAATTAGAGTTTTCTGTGTTGGGAAGAATGTTTTTAGTAGCTTTTTGATGTTTTCTGCATTTAATGCATTCTAGGGAAAATCAATGGTGTATAAGTTGAAAATTTTAAGCCTTTTATTAGTTGAGCATTTGAAGAGTTTGAAAAGTGCCTTGAAGTGATCTTGAAGTAGGTTGAAGTGATTCTGAAGGGAATTCAAAGAAATTGTCATGGGTAATCTAGAATCATTTCTTAGTTTGTGAAAGGGAAGAAGGAAAAATAATAATTTTTAACTAATTATTAACAAGTTAAGCACAAAAATAGATAGAGGATCGAGTGGTGACACTCCAATAAAGATGAAAGGAGATGAATTGGAAGAATTTGATCATAGAAAGATGAAAGAAATGGAACTAGGGCTGAACGAAAATGAATTACAAAGCATAAAAACCCTAGGTATGGATATGTGGGGAGAATTTATGTGGTTTGTTGATAAAGAGTTTATTCTTTTCTTGTGGAATCATTTCAAGAACGACAACATTGTATTGGTCAAACCCTACATAATCATGAAGGAAGCGATCAAAGCGATTACTGGCTTATGTAGTGTTGGGGATCTTCTTGGAAAGAAAACTGTAAAATACAAAGATGTGGATGAACTTAATGGCATTAATAAAGACCCTCGAGCTCTATTGATAACACTCTTGTAGATTCGATAGTAAGGTATGTTGTGTATAGTGTTTCTTACAAAATCTATGTTAGAAATTGAGAAGGCTTGACATTGGCTATCGCTATATACATTGCACATATGATGGTCAAGGAAAACATACAGTTTAATTTGTGTATCCTATTACTTGAAAATCTATCTAAAAATTTTCAAATGTCAGTGGTTGAGGGTTAACCCTTTGGGTTTGGATCTTTTCTTTTGTGCTTGGTATTTTACTTTTTGAGCTCCCTACCTAGAAAAGAAAATGTTGTGTGGGAATCCAGTATTCCTATTGGGAAACAAGTTTATAGATACCTAAAAGCATTGGAAGATAATGTAAGTGTGTGCAAATCATATTTCACATCCTTAAGAACAACTCTATGCTTTGTTATGCCAACATCAAGTTAGTTTGAAGTGGGTTCATCTTTCGGTAAAAGAAAATTGGAATCTTTCATTAGTGATTCCCTTCTAGAATCAAAGAAAAGAAAAGCTATAACTAAAGATATCATTGTATGTTCAAAAGAGAAGGAAAAATAATCTTTGTCTGTATCTAAATCCTCTAATCTAGATGAAATTCAGTCAATCTTGGTTAAAGGAAAGATGAAGAAGA
>VDFB02166309.1:0-28640 GCA_007258455.2 Sequoia sempervirens | reverse complement strand
ATTGCTATTTGAAGGGTAATTAATAAAAATGATTATGATGATGACGGTTATTCATGCATTCTAGTTTATAAGTGCATCATGGATCGTTGACATTTTTCTATATTGGAGAGAGAGTATCATCGAGGAAAGGTTCTAGCCATTGGAGGTAACTATCATGATGGAATCTACGTGCAAATGCATTTAGAATCATGTAGTTAGGTCATATATATATATATGCCATTAAAGTTAGGACTTATGAGTTCCTAGATTAAATATTAGCATTATTTTGAGAGAATAAAATTTTGTTATATAAATTTAAGATAATTAATCCGGAGAGCATGTGTCGACATTGGGTCATGAGCCAATTAGCACAAAAATGTGCTACTTGTTGATATATAATTTTATTCTGAAAAATCCATTGAAATAGATTCCAAACTAAATGGGGTTTGACAAGAGAAAGAAAAATAATATCGGTTTAATTATTATTAATAAATAAATAAATTTAATACTATTAATAAATAGTATTATATTTAATAAATATATTGTAAATTACTTTCTATTTTATTTAAAGATTGTTTATAAGGAAAATTAAATAAATTAAAAATATATATATGACAATATGTTTATTTTAGTAAGGGAAAGTGCCAAATTTATTTAAAAAGAAATAGTAAATAAAGCTTCCTCCACGTGCCTTAACTATGTTTCCACAATTTGCATGAAAGTCCTGTGGCTGGATGCTAGCGAAGGGGAGGAATTTGGCTTACGCCTGTCAAGTTGCTTTGGTCTAAAGATTCTAGGAAGCCGTGGACTTTGGAGGAGGCACAACGCCTTTGAGTAAGCTAAACCACCAATTTTAGCACTCTTCATTAGAAAGTGGGGAAGAAGGAATGAAAGCGGGGGAAATGGGATTTGGAAACATATGTTAGCTGGCCGATAGCATCACAGTTTGGAGTTGGAAATGGGAATAAGAGAACCTGCAAAATTTAATTGATTCGTACCTATATCTGTCGTGGAAGTTTAAGCAAGAATTGGCTCTCTTCAAATAGGTATTGCTGGGTGATATCATGTTAGATTTTTTTTTTATCAGCTGTTCATTGATGCTACAGCCATATACAGAGTGAGCAGTTGGACTTGATAATAGGTCAGAATTTTTAATTTTGCACTATATGCCTTGTTTTCTGTTGCAAACCACAAAACTACAAGCTTTTTTTAAAAAATCTTCTATAACAGCAAACAGATCATTGGAATCACTTGGTTGTGTCCCAAATTTCAATTTGCAGTATTTTGTTAATATGTTGTCAAAACCTTCAAATTAGCAAATTAGAAGCTCTGCATCTCTATTTCATGCAACTGTTTGATGAAATGTTAAGGGTTAACAGCAAAATATTGAGTGAAAAATCAATAGAACCTGACAACACTTTAATCCAACCAGACTGGCAACAAAATAAGAACTATTAGAATGGCAATAAAAAAAAATAGAGCACTGAAAAGTTACTTAACTCAGGTATAGGTGAGAGATACTAATCCAGTGAGGATTTGCAATTGTTGAAGAACACAGATGCAATTTGGTTTTATATTTTAAAGGAAAGAGGGACAACCTGGGATGAATAGACAATCTTTGGAAAGACTGCCATCTTCATCACTAAATTCATACATATGAAATTCAAAGCAAATTCCACAAGTTAATCCTACCAAAAATCGTCTCTGTAATATAAACTAAATGGTGATTGTTAATCAGAGATGCTCAAATAAAGCATTGGCTGTGTCAATAGTACTCTAATCTCCAGTAGCACATCTCGATGGTATTGTTTTCAATTATTGCAAAGACTTGGTTATTTGTTATAGATCTTATCATAAGCATCTGATGCAGAATTTAAACTAATAGTTGTTTAAAACCATGTTTTTGATCTATACTATAACTGCATACAAATTATTAAGCAACAGAGTGTGAAGTTGCAATAATTTTAACTACTTGGAAGTGATAATACAATGTAAACTTTCAAGAAGCAAATAATGTAAATACTCTATCTTAGGACTTATTTGGGAAGTATGCAAGGATGAGTTTGTCTATCATAGAATTTTACAGATTTTGCAAACACTTGTTTGAGATAGCATAAACCTGTATAAAATAGGTTTGATGAACAAATAGGCCAATAAATGGGTTGAATTATATTTAATAAGATTTTGTAACCCTTGGCTCCATGATTCCGAGTGGAGCTTGAAGCATTAGTTTTTAAATAACAAGACTGTCCTATTATTATACTACTGTTTTGGGAAATCTAGTGAGCTGATTGCAGGCCAAACTGCTCTTACATGGTTGGGATCCTTGCAAAAACATTTCTGGGTTTTGATTGCCATTCTTCCACCTTTCCGAAACATATTGAAGTTTCGAATTTGACCCAATAACGTAAAAGTTATGCCTCTTTAAATGCTGTCTTCTTTTGCTGCAATTAATAGGCTGAAAATTGATAAATGATTGTATGATGAAGATATGCAATTCAATAGGTGTGCTCACTATATTTAAATATATTATTTTGTAATAGGTGAACATATTGAATAATATTAGTCCTCCCACAAATTTGTAGAAAGGGGTCTAGGTGTGAGGAGTTAGAAAATAAGGAGGTAAGACACATTGTTTCCTCTATCAAGTAAGTGAATTTGGGAGTAATGATTATATTATGAATTGTTATCATGGTTACTTGGTAAATGTTATTGCCCTGAGAGCTTATTACTTGAACCAATTCTAGTATGGGCATATCCTTTGGAGATATTGTTTAGTTATTCTTGTAGAAGGTCAGTTAGAGTAAGTGAGATGGTGAAAACATTCTATATATACTAAGAACCTTGATTGTCATTGATCACCTTCATAAATGCATTGTTTGGAGTGTCTTACATTATCTCCATGTAAATGTGTACAATGGATGAATGCATAAGATATGCATTGCATTAGCATGTAGGTATGCTAGCTTGATAGTGTTTCACATAGTGAATTGGATTCCATCATGCATATTGGCCACACATTGCTAGATCCTTATGATGGGTCGGGCTTCTCTAGTGGAGTAGCACAAGGAAGCTAATGCTTCGTGGTAGGGTGGATATCACCTTGATGATGCTCTCTCTCCTTACCACTTTTAGTTATAGAAGTAAATGGTATATATATTCAATAATGCAAATGGTGATATATTTTTATTTCGTGTCTTATTTATTCAGTTGTGTAAATTCGTTATTTACAACACAATAGTTTTTAATTGTTATGAGAGCGTGGTTGTTATAATTAGATTGGTTGCATATGTTATTAATCTGATTTCAAATATGCCTACTAGCAGCTGTAACTTATTATGATTCAAATTTCATACCTATGCCAAGATATTGTAAGTAGATTTGTGATAATGATATGATAAAGGTAATATAGTTGTAGAATCATTTTATATGTAAAAAAAAAATTTAATCAACTATTTAACTCCTTTAGATTTGATCTACATTAGAATCATTTTATATGTAAGAAAAAAAAAAATTAATCAAGTGTTATTGCATTTACTTATTTGAATAAATTGTCCGTTGCAATTTTCAAAATTGTTATGGAAGAGCATGACTACCATTAGGGTGATTTGATTTGAGTTTTAAAGATGCTACATAAATTGTAGATAGACTTGTGATAATAGTAGCAGTTAGGAAATCAAATCTTTTGTTAATGAGTGCTTTCTTAAGTAATTATTCACTAATTTATATACTTTATTAGTGATTAATTGGGAGGTTATTACAATAATAATAATAAAACACAAAACCTAAAATTTTAAAAACAAAAACAAGAGACTTGTAAACAAACTAAAGCTGCCCACAAATAAATAAAGATAGAAAACCTAAAGTTTGTTACAATAGCTATGAATGCCTCCTATAGCCATCTATGGCAATTGCCAAGTCATCTCAATATACTCCCAAGGGCAAAGCCCACTTACTCAGACTTGCAGCTGCCACCTCAACACAAACTCCCAAGCTCACAAAAATCATTCCTAGTAGTGCTGAAATCATTCCACGAATCACACAAATCACACATTATTGCATACAATTTGCTCAACACTAAACAGAATGCTCTGAATCTCAATCCTACAACACCAAGCGTCCATGTTGGCCAACAAATTCAACACGGGCATCTGTCAACACCCATGGACAGTAAGACAAGAAAATGATGTCGTTAAGTACTTCGTTAAACACTTTTTAGGATTTTCTCTATTTGTTTTACACAGTTCAAAAACTCTACTCAACAAAAACTCAATAGGCCAAATTTTGACTCAGAGTCATGACTTGACAAACTTTGCATATTAAAAAATACACAAAAGCTACCACACAAGAGCCCTCTAGTTCAAAAATGCAAAGAAGATACCAAAGAAGTAAGTATATGCATATCACAAGTGAAATATCAAATAAGCATACATTCCCAAAACAATATTCATATCATTGTGATTTTTGTTGCAATAGAATGCTGAATTTACCTAGTTACCATGTATGAAAAAAATTCAATTTTGGGGAAAGTCAAAAAAATTGGAAATCCAGAATTTTCAAAAAAAAGATAATTTCTATAGGAATTAAAATTCTGGACCGAATTGGGCAAATCCAGTGGGTTGAAAACAATCCAGTTCTGGCAGGATTTGGTTAAAAAAATCCAAAATTGGTATCTAGGGCTTAAAAAAATCCAAAATTGGTATCATCTTACTTTATTCTTTCTGACCCTTTTTTTCAAGAATTGCAAATCCAATGTGTAATAAATATCTAGAAGACTGCCTGTTTAAGATCTTTAACCATGTTTACACTAGGCAGATTATAGAATGTTTTAGGCTTACTGATTTGGATTTACTTCAGAGTTAATTCGATCAGACAGATTTTCTAAAAATTTTAGGCTTGATCATCTGGGTTTTATCTGGAAAATGTTATTTGAATACCATCAAACCCACTTCAAAAAAGTTAAACTTATATTGATATATGTCGCATAGCTTGTCCAGGGCTTATGTTCATTTTTTTCACTGTATTTCAACTTGAATAAAAACAGTAAAAATATTTCAGAATTTTTCTGATTTGATAAAGTTGCTTTTTTCACAATACTATGAAAGAATCCAATTCAGCAAAGACAGAATACTATTCAGCTGATCCTTCACAGGAAATATGATATACATCATCTCCTTCTAGAAAGTAGAGAAAAATACCTGCCAAGAACATAGGGAAAAAGCTGCACTGAAGTCAGACCATAAAGGTAGTTTCCAAGTGAGAATGGGAGCAAGGGACTCAGCCGCAGCAAAGTAACCACACGAAATCCATTTTCTCCTATGGCTTTGTCAATTGCAGTGAATTTCTTGTTTCCTTCTACTAGCTTCATAATCCGTTCCCGAGCAAAGTATCTAGCAATTAAAAAAGACACAGTGGCCGCAATCTACAATCACATTAACAATGACAGTTAAATGGATAAGTACAATATTAGACTAAATTAATTATGAAGAATAGAATCACTTGTTTTGGGCAGCCACAAAATTGTCATACCGTTCCACTAATAGAGACAATAATGGTGCCTGTCACATTGCCAAAGAGTAGACCTGCAGACATTGTCAACGGGACTGCTGGAATTGCAAGAATCTAGCATCATAGAACACAGTCACATCAAATGTTGGATTAGCTGCTAGGAGATCAGAATCTAATTGATGCTTCAAAGCAGAGATCCAGAGTATTTGTCAACCCTACCAAACTGAGACAGCATGTACTCAAGAGTATCCTCTTATCATACAGGAGAGGCAAAGACTAAACTATGAATAAAAGCTACTCACAATATTAACTAGTACACAACCTAAATGGACATAGTTACAGCTACATTTTCTTATATTGTTTAATTTCAAATTGTATGTATACAACATTTTTAATTAAAAATGCTAGTATGTGCCTATCATTACACATCTTGAAGACATGGTTGTAAGTTATTGCATGAATATGATTATCTCACTTATTCTCTTTCAGCTTTATATAAAATTCAAATATCAAATATGTACTACTAATACGACATTACATCCAGTTTATAAAAACTTAGTATTTGAGAGCCAATAATACGATATTATGTTCACTAAAGTTAAAAAAATTATTTGGACACAAATGTAGATGGCTTTTTTTCCCTGGTTCTCAATCCTTCTCAACAAGATCATCCTAAACATTCAGAGAATATGTCCTCTTTCCATGATGTAGTAGACTTTTCATTCTTCTGGAGGATATAAAACTTGTTGCTGTTTTTTTGGTCATGCTGTGTACCCTTAATCTTATACTATGTTAAGGCACATTGCCAAGTGAGCTTGTCCACTTTTGAGATTTGTCATTGGCTGAAATTGGCAGTAGAAAGTGCATGTATTTCCATTTCATCTATGGCATTTATTTTTGGGGAGCTTGCAGGTCATGGTGCTCCCTTTATTTTACTCAGCATCCCACCTTGAAAACATCTTGAGTTTCCTCTTAGTTGTCTAAAGACAACATAGATGTTGCCTTTTACAAGGGCTCCTAGAGGATGCCACATTCCACTTGTCAGACTACAACTTTTAAGTATATTTTCCTAGAGGCATTCCTCAAAGAAAATTGAGGATAACGATTCTTTCGTATTCATACAGTCAGTGACAACAACCTTTATTTTGCTGGCACATGTGACTGGAGCATAACTCTCACATTTTTGTAATGTCCCCTTTGGGGATATTCCTAAATTTTTCCCTAAAACCACAATTCCAATCAAAATAAGAAATGTAATACATTTAAGAGTATAAATTTACAAATTGAAATGCCCTTTATAAGATAAATCTTGGTTCAGGTCTTGCACACCATATTAGTCACTGGAGATTGACATTAAATCATAAGCCATGATAAAATCTCTTTTTATTAAACATTAGTAGGCATAATGATATCACATAAACATTATTCATATTGAAATCCAATTAAAGCAATAGCCATTCCAAATACATTTGGATCCATTTCATAGCTTATTTCCAATAGCCAACCATATTAAGAATTCGATGGGAAAGCATGATAGGACATCGAGAGCCTGTCCTACTCAATCAAGCCCAAGGGCATGGAATGAGCCTTCAAGACATTCGGCCCCTTGGCCCCAGGTATTGGCACATCCATCTTGGGGTTGGAGTACTTGATGAGGGAACCAGTACTACTGCATCTCCCTATCAAACATTTCGCACTAGTTCCAAACATGGTTGCAATAACTTAATTTCTACAATATATGTATATATATATATATGCTTGTTCTTAATTTATATTCTAAAATTATCCTTCAATTTGATTTTTGAATTCTTTCAATTACTTATTGATGCCTTGAATGATTGATGTCTTAGTGATTGATATTTGAATGATTGTCTTAATTATTGATATTTGAATGATTCGAGGCTAGAATGATTGATGCTTGAATAGTTGATGTTTGAATGAAGGATGTTTGTATGTTTGATTAATTGAATGAATTGACAATTTATGATGATGATTTGCTGATTGATTGTTTGCTTGATTTGACAATTGATGATTGATTTGATGCATTGGTGAGTGATGATTGATAAGTGATCCTTGAATGCTTTGAATGATTTCTCTTTTATACTTTATTGGTGAAAGAGTCACCACTTTCATAAGAATTGAGTCACCACCCTTCATTGTTGCCTTTTTCAGAATAATAAATTATTTTTCCAAATTGATCTCTCTTGCATGTCCTCCTCAAATGAAACCTTCCTCCCTTTATATCTTCCAATGTAGGGGAGAAGTCACGCCTCTTCATCATGTCTGCCCTTTGCAAGACTAGCAACCTTTCACAATTACCACCCCTTGAAAGAGTACAACCATTCATAATTTCTGCCCTTTGAAAGAGTCACTTCCTTATTTTCTTCCCATTCCTTTCTTCTTCCCTTAATCCCTCCTTGACTCCTATGCTCCCTTCTTCTTTCCTCCTTTTTTTTCAAATGAACTCTTCTCCCTTTTATATCTCACGTTTGAGGGAGTCACAACTCTTCATTTCATGCCTTTTGACCATTCATTAAACTTAATTATATTTTTGTGATGAGCCCAACTGGCTCCAACTCAAACCCTGTAGTTTTATCTTATCTTTATGTGTTCTTTTAGTTTTTTAAGAAGGGTTGCTAGACAGAAGTAGAAGGTACGCCATGCATATATTGATATTAAACTGAAAATTACACTAGATAATTGAAAGAATCTGAAATAGGCATTATTCATCAATTACAAACAGATCAAGAACAATGAGCATACACGGATCTCTCCAGAATAATTAAATAAGAAAGATAATGCACTTGACAGGCAAGAAGTGCTGAAACCTGATGAATAGCATGCCTGGGCTCCAGATTTGCTTTCTCCCACCTGGAAACTGGAGGAAAGACACTGCAAAGGATAGGCGCCACCAAAGGAACACAGAAGATGCCAAGAAGAAAGGTGTTTTAGCAAGCTACTTCACACGCCTAGCCTTTAGATGGCACATTTCCCAAGGTAAATGGTACGGCCCAATTAAGATGCTGAAGAGCAAATACTAGAAGCTGCAGAATTGCTGAAGAGGACGCCTCTAGTGTAGAACCTCTCTTACTTATTGCAAACTGGTAAAACTCAACAATAATTTCTGATAAAGCTCAATAGAACTTTTGAATGAAGCCCTCACAGATGCACTAATTCCACTGGTCTCTCACAGTCTCAAAAATGCTCAACACTGAAGAGAATCTCGTTCTCCAATGGCAGAAATGCTCAAACCCTTGTCTCAGAGAATAGCACAGAGAAATAACAATGGCAAAGTCAAATAATCAATGAATGAGTTTTATTTGCCAAAATTGCCTTATATTCCAAAAGGCACGACTTTCAAGAAAGTGACGCCACTTGAGCTCATTTAAATATTTTAGATCATATTTAAATCACCTTTTCAATAGTTTTAAGTTTAATACTTGGGCGCCCACTTTTATGCTTAAGTGATTTAATTTTAAATCACTTTTATGAAATATTTAAGTGATATAATATTTATAAAGTCAATTTGACTTTCTAATAAAGCATTAAGTTAAATAATTAACTCAAATCACTTAAAAATCCATAACTCCCTCCAAACTCCATATATTTTCGTGCCGTCAGAAGCTGTCAACCCCTGAACTGCTAAGGCCTACTGTGAGCCAATCACTGAGCTCTAAAAATGAGAACGACAAAACTCCTACAGAAAATGCCACTAACCCTCTAACCAATCCAGTTAGCCCACAAGGGTCCAAGAAATAGGCTAACACACTGTTCCCGAGAACTGACTAGAGCGGGGACATCACAGTCCGCCCTCCCCGAATTTGCTTGTCCACAAGCAAACTCAAAGCCGGATGTTGAAGAATACTGTCACTCTGTAATGTCCCCATTTTTAGCACTACACCTTTCAGTGATTGATGGCCTATCCCCGGTGAGCTGTCAGCTAGCAGAAGCTCGAATCAGGGTTTCCAAACTTCTTAGAGGGTGTTTTCGTCTTTTTGTTGAGTCTGCATTTGGAATTGTTGATTTTGGATTGCGGATTCTTTCTGGGTTTTCAGAGAGCTTCGCGTTGGTGGTTTCGGTTCGGCATTCTGAGCAATTACATGGATTTACTATTTTTAGTAAATTCTATTTTTAGCAGTTGACTTGTTGACTCCTAATCAGTAGGCTTCACTATGGCAGTCTGTTCAGACAGTATGGTTGAATTTGGCTTTGATGCATTTCCATGGTGATATAAGATATTTTATATTATAATGTTATAATTTAACATTATAATTCCTTGTTCTAGCATCATGAATTAATATTGTCTTTAAAAGGGGGACATTGAAGGGTATTTTCACATGGAGGAAATATTTTAATATTTCTAAAGGCCAAATTTTAGCTAGAGGATTTGGACGCCAACTTTGAGGGAGATATTATTTTATTAAAAGATTTATTTTTGCTCTTAAAAAGGGACGCCACTCTTGGAGGGAAAATGAAGTCAAATTCAAATTGGAAAAAGGGCGCACTTTCTAGAAGCATCTAGAGATTCTCTACTAAGTCTATAAAAGAAGGCCTTCTCTCTTCATTTTATCATCTTATGACTTGAGTAATGTTATGCTGCCGAAATGGTATTGGGATTGCTTCGAGGAATGAATGCCTCCTAGCCTTGGCTCGACTTCTTGCTTGAAAGATAGCAACTAGTGGAGAGTTAGTTTGTAGTTGAGTGGATTTTGTAGTGAGATTTTTGCATTGTAGTAGTTATTTTGCATTTGTAGTTCAATTTCTAGCATGTTAATGAAGTTCTGGAGTTGCTGATTTAGTATAGCTGCATGTTGTATTTGCTCATAAGTCAAAAAATAAAAATATATTCGCTCTGGGTATTGGCTAGAACCATTTCTATGCCCTAGGCGCCCATTTGTGCAAATTTTGGTGATTTATAATGAAGAATCTGATTTTATCTTGTTGGTAGAACATTTCTAGAGGCTGTACCATTCTGTTCCGCCTGGAAAGTGTTTAGAAAAAAAATACTTCAATTTGTCAGTTGTTTCTTTGTCTAGTCTTCATTGTCATCATCCTAGCATTCGTTTGCATCAAGTCTCATGTCATTCTGACAAGTATTGAGTGAGTTGTGAGCATTTTAGTGGATTTTAGGGTTGCTGGTTTTGCATTTAAAAGTGCAGATCTGATTTGATCAGAATCTTAAATCTGGTTTTTGAGAGAAGAAATCAGTTTGGTATTTCCATTAAGCAAGGAGAATTCTATATCTAAATGCTCGTTGAATTGTTCTAACTCTATGCTCTTGGCAGGCGAATTCTCTATCATATTGTAAGCTGACAGTAGTACTGGCAGCAGTTCTTAATCTTGCTTAATTATCTGATTTGTAATGCTCATCTTTACATTTTGTAATTGCCTTGTAATATCTTACATCTTCCGCCCTATGGTAGCTCCTTTCCCATTCCGGGTTAGAAAGCACATTCTGGGTGTCGAGTTACTTTCTGCATTCTAGCTTATTTCCCTTAACCGCATTGTAATTCTTAGCATCTCCGTCATATGGTAGCTCCCATTCCATCTCGGTTTGGAAAGCACATTCTTGACGTCGAGTTATTTCAGCTTATTAGTGATAGGGATCCTCTGACCATATGATCGTCCTTCGCGGGCACATTCTTGGTTAGAGTTTTTGCATAAGCATTTCAATTCAGATCCTCTGACCAATGCTCACACCTTGCCCACATCGGGATCCTGGTGTACATTCTGGTTAGAGTTGCTTCAGCATCGTTTTGGTTTAGATCTAACCTTAACGGGTGCGTTTGTTTGTAAACTTGCAATTGAAAAAACGAAAAAATTTGGCTCGGAATATTTCAGTGGTATCAGAGCCAAGATCCTGCCATCCTGTGCCCAACAAGGTTTAGTGATAGTCGAATGACAGAGAATTCAGTTTCTACATCAGAGATCAGAACGGAGTTCAGTTCAGTTTAGAAGTGGCAGTTAAACATGGCTAAGAAGGAAGAGATAAAGCTGGAACAAACACTTTTTACGGCTGGAAATAGACTTGACAAAGAATTTCAGTCAAGGGAAGATGAAGAGAATAATCTTCAAATATTGGAACAATGTTTGAGACAGGTGAAGCAGTCACCTTCTTATTTGATGCAGTTGGCAATGTCACCTACAGTAACCTTTTTAAAACAGCCCTATTGGTTGGGACATCTAGATGAAGAAACCAAGCTGTTGATTTCTTCTTGCTTCATGGAGATGATGAGAATTACGGCTCCCCTAACACCCTATGATGATGAAACCATGAAAATCATTCTGAATATGATTGTGGAGAGTTTTCAAGACCTAGATTAAACGGGAAATAAATTGTTTCCAAGAAAAGCTGCTATATTGAAGACATTTTCAGAAATTAGAGTTTTCCACCTTTTGATAGATTTAGAGATGGAAGTTCAAATCTATCGTTTGTTTAATTATCTCTTCTCTTCAACTTGGAGTGAGCAAGAAGAGGATGTTATTGCAGCTGTGAAGAATATTCTTGTTCTCACCATTAATGAGGTTGATGAAATTCTGCCTAGTGTCCAATCCTTCCTCTTGGACGCATATGAACATGAAGAAGAGGATTCTCCTATTGCTGCTATGCTGATTAAGGAATTGTTTAATCATTGTGAGGAGAAACTGAAGCCACTTTCGGAGAAATTAGAGCAAGATGCAGGAAAGATTAGTGGTCATGATGATAGAGATGTTTCCAATGAGTCCATACCCGATCATGTTGACGATTTGGTAAAGAGGGATTCTCTTCATGTTGCTGCCCCAACTTCTCAAGAAGTTCTACATGAAGAAATCAGCGTAATACTTCCTCATGGTGAAGATAATGACGGTGAAGTATTCAAAACAACAAACAATGAAGATTTCTCATTCCATTATGAAGGTGACACTGGGTTTGAGCAGCAAACTGAGCCATTGGAGAGAAATGTTTTTGATGATATCAGCTTAAGTGATTTGGGACTTGACTTATTCAAAGAGTCATCACTACAAAGGGAGCATGATAAGTTTTTCCCAGTTGATCATCCTAATCAACCCACTAGCATTTGGGATCCGGGTGTGTTGGCACCAAGGTATGAAAGAGAACCCTTGTGGGATGAATTTCCCTTTGATCCTGATGAAGAACAAAAATCAGATTGCACTGCAAACTATGAGGTAGCCATTGAAAAGGAAGTTGTCTTTGAAGAAGAAGAGTGTTCAATGAAGCTCCATAATGAACACTTTGAAGTGGTTGCAGCCACTAAAGAAGAAAATGTTTCTACGGAAGCTTTCCGAACAGCGGATGATTATGACCCATTGAGCAAGTTGGATGTTGCTATAATGTTTGATCAAGGAGACAATAATGAAGAAGAAGAGCTAGAAGACCTTATGGCTCTTGAAGATGGAAAGTTTGAAGTTGTTACTAAACACAAATCTGATTTTTCAATGCGTGAAGCTGATTGCAAGCAATGGATTGAAGAATTCGTGGAGTATGATGCTCTTTATGACAATGAGCATTCTCAACAAGTTGGTGGTGAAAGACAAGAATGTTGGAGTAGCTTTGAGGGCAGCAAAGGCGTGAAACTAAGTTCTGATTTTCAGTTGCAGCCTATCAACAGTTTACCATCTTTGCATACTCTTGGAAGGGAAGATCAAGTCAGAGAGACCCTTGAAGAGGAAGTGCGAGTTCTATCCCAATTTGATCGCACTCGCAGTTTGATTGAAGAGCTCTACTGGAAGGCTCAGCTGGAAGAGAGACTAAGAGGAGTAAAAGATGAAGTTGCTCTTCCCAATTTGCAACTTATCAGAGATTCTTTGGAGACCTTGAAGTCCGAGTACATGCACTTGATTGAAGACCGAGATCGTGCCATTGAAGTTGCAAAGAAGAACATTTGTGCTTTTCAAGAAAAGGAGAGTATGGTTGATGAGCTCACTCTGGAGCTCGAATCAACAAGGGACATGTTGAAAGAAACTCAGCTGGCTCTAACGGAGGTTGAAGACCAGTTTGCTGACTTCAAACTTTTCAAGGAGCAAGAGGGTGCACAAAGAGCTGAAGAAATCAAGCAAGTGATTGGAGAGCTTGATTGTCTTCAAGAGGAGTTTGATCTTGAAAGCATCTCAAGAAAATCAGAAGTTGCATGTGCTGGTTTGGAGCAGCAAGATGAAAGGAATAACTTTCGAGTTTTTGACAATCCTCTCTTTGAAGAAGGTGATGAAGGAGATTATGGCAATCCTCTCTATGTGATGGAAGATGAAACAAAGAATGAGATTGAGTATGGTTTCCAGTGCTTGGATGCTTTGATCTCACTCCATGTGGATGTGCCACGTTTGCTGATTAGTAATGAATGCATAAGTGGGTTTGAGGATGAAGGTTCTACATGGGAGGTGACGAAGCAAGGTAATTTCAACATCTATGACATCAAGGTGTTGATGAGACAAGTCTTGGTAGCTGTTGGTAACTTCATTACAGCAGCAACGAGTGAAGATTTCAGACCTACTACTCAGGAGGAATGGGAAAAAGGTGAACTAGACTTTGGTGGTTGCACTCTTGACAATCCATCCCTTGGGTGGAATGATGTTTGGAATCATATTGATCAGTTTTGGGAGCTGAATTTGAAGCCACTCTATGTTTCATACTCCCTTAATGTGGAAGCTTTCATGGTTAAGCTTCAAGGATTTACTAGATGGGGCATCAGTTTCATGAGAAGGCACTTGGTTCTCACTAGCACTTGGGAATGTGTAGAGATTTCTTTTCAGTGTGTTGAAAATCACTTTCAGTTGGGTATCCATGCTTGGGATTCTCAACTTGGGTTGTTAGAGTTTATTACTTATGGAAAAGACTTTTGGAGGGATAAGGATCAAATTTCCAGATTTGTTGATGTTGTTCCCTTCTTTTCCAGCTACTTGATGGTTCCGTTTGTTCATCAACAAATGGATTGGAGAGAAATTTTGAATATGGGTTGGAGAGATCAACGATCGGTAGTTCTTGGAAGTGACTTTCAGCTCAGACAAGGGCAGATTTTGAGACACGAGCTTGCTGGTTGGAGGCAGACCAGCCACCTTACTTATGGAGTTACTTTCATTCAGGAGAGTTGGTTCCTCACTCCTGATCAAAGAAGTGGTAGTTTTCTGATGGAGATGGCTTTAGCGTGTTTTTCAGCCACTTTGGAGGTTTGTGATGCAAACTCTGATGGTTTATTTTCATTATTGGTTCATGACAGCGAGCTACCCCATGCTTTGATTCTACATTTTGAGACTCTTGGGGTTGGAATTGTGAAAAACTTCTTCAGACTTCATAGTTGTGCCATGATAATTCAGTTGAGGCATAGGGAATTCATGTGGAGTCATGAGTTTGAATTTGTTGAGCTCTTGCAAAGGATTGCCTTCCTCTTTGCAAGAAGATTTGAAGATGTCACATTTGCAGTCATGGTTCCGTTTGTTACCATGTGGAGGTATGCTGAAGAGTTCGATTTTGAGTTGAGTAGACTATCTTTCCTTTTGCCTAGGATTGTGATAGACATTGGTATGGTTGATATTTTTGACTCAGAGCATTTTGGACATGAGACATTGCATGAAATTGATCTCAGTCCTTTAAGATTTCTCAGTTTGAGTATCATGGACGGTAACATTCTGGAGTTACAAGGGAGGTTGGTGCAGCATTGGCGAGATGTCTTCACTGATGAGATCAGAGTGGTGCAGCATTGGCATGGTGGGTTTTCCCTGAGACAGACTTGGGACCCTGGGATCTTACTTGTTGGGGTATTGATCGGTTCTATATTCTATGGAGTTGTGGTGGCATTGCTTGAGGACAAGCAATTTTGGGAAGGGCGGACTGTAATGTCCCCATTTTTAGCACTACACCTTTCAGTGATTGATGGCCTATCCCCGGTGAGCTGTCGGCTAGCAGAAGCTCGAATCAGGGTTTCCAAACTTCTTAGAGGATGTTTTCGTCTTTTTGCTTAGTCTGCATTTGGAATTGTTGATTTTGGATTGCGGATTCTTTCTGGGTTTTCAGAGAGCTTCGCGTTGGTGGTTTCGGTTCGGCATTCTGAGCAATTACATGGATTTACTATTTTTAGTAAATTCTATTTTTAGCAGTTGACTTGTTGACTCCTAATCAGTAGGCTTCACTATGGCAGTCTGTTCAGACGGTATGGTTGAATTTGGCTTCTGATGCATTTCCATGGTGATATAAGATATTTTATATTATAATGTTATAATTTAACATTATAATTCCTTGTTCTAGCATCATGAATTAATATTGTCTTTAAAAGGGGGACATTGAAGGGTATTTTCACATGGAGGAAATATTTTAATATTTCTAAAGGCCAAATTTTAGCTAGAGGATTTGGACGCCAACTTTGAGGGAGATATTATTTTATTAAAAGATTTATTTTTGCTCTTAAAAAGGGACGCCACTCTTGGAGGGAAAATGAAGTCAAATTCAAATTGGAAAAAGGGCGCACTTTCTAGAAGCATCTAGAGATTCTCTACTAAGTCTATAAAAGAAGGCCTTCTCTCTTCATTTTATCATCTTATGACTTGAGTAATGTTATGCTGCCGAAATGGTATTGGGATTGCTTCGAGGAATGAATGCCTCCTAGCCTTGGCTCGACTTCTTGCTTGAAAGATAGCAACTAGTGGAGAGTTAGTTTGTAGTTGAGTGGATTTTGTAGTGAGATTTTTGCATTGTAGTAGTTATTTTGCATTTGTAGTTCAATTTCTAGCATGTTAATGAAGTTCTGGAGTTGCTGATTTAGTATAGCTGCATGTTGTATTTGCTCATAAGTCAAAAAATAAAAATATATTCATTCTGGGTATTGGCTAGAACCATTTCTATGCCCTAGGCGCCCATTTGTGCAAATTTTGGTGATTTATAATGAAGAATCTGATTTTATCTTGTTGGTAGAACATTTCTAGAGGTTGTACCATTCTGTTCCGCCTGGCAAGTGTTTAGAAAAAAAAATACTTCAATTTGTCAGCTGTTTCTTTGTCTAGTCTTCATTGTCATCATCCTAGCATTCGTTTGCATCAAGTCTCATGTCATTCTGACAAGTATTGAGTGAGTTGTGAGCATTTTAGTGGATTTTAGGGTTGCTGGTTTTGCATTTAAAAGTGCAGATCTGATTTGATCAGAATCTTAAATCTGGTTTTTTAGAGAAGAAATCAGTTTGGTATTTCCATTAAGCAAGGAGAATTCTATATCTAAATGCTTGTTGAATTGTTCTAACTCTATGCTCTTGGCAGGCGAATTCTCTATCATATTGTAAGCTGACAGTAGTACTGGCAGCAGTTTTTAATCTTGCTTAAGTATCTGATTTGTAATGCTCATCTTTACATTTTGTAATTGCCTTGTAATATCTTACATCTCCGCCCTATGGTAGCTCATTTCCCATTCCGGGTTAGAAAGCACATTCTGGGTGTCGAGTTACTTTCCGCATTCTAGCTTATTTCCCTTAACCGCATTGTAATTCTTAGCATCTCCGTCATATGGTAGCTCCCATTCCATCTCGGTTTGGAAAGCACATTCTTGACATCGAGTTATTTCAGCTTATTAGTGATAGGGATCCTCTGACCATATGATCGTCCTTCACGGGCACATTCTTGGTTAGAGTTTTTGCATAAGCATTTCAATTCAGATCCTCTGACCAATGCTCACACCTTACCCACATCGGGATCCTAGTGTACATTCTGGTTAGAGTTGCTTCAGCATTGTTTTGGTTTAGATCTAACCTTAATGGGTGCGTTTGTTTGTAAACTTGCAATTGAAAAAACGAAAAAATTTGGCTCGGAATATTTCACACTCTCCCAAGTAGCATCCTCTGCCGGCAAATCTTTCCACTTCACCAAATATTCCTTGATAACCCGCCTCCAAAGATGACGCTCTCTGGAATCCAGAATGGCCTCAGGTATCAAAATCAACTTCCCCTCATCATCCAAGGGTGGTAAATCTGAAGGAGTCACCTGCTGTCCCAACACCTTTTTGAGGCACGACACATGGAACACATTGTGAACCTTACAGTCCAGTGGTAGATCTAACTCATAAGCGACTTCACCGACACGTCTGACAACCCTGAATGGTCCATAGTATCGTGGCTTGAGTTTCTCGACGCCCTTGTTACGAAGGGTAGACTGCCTATAAGGCTGTAGCATCAGATACACCAAATCATCAATCTTGAAAGATCGCTCCACTCGCCGCTGATCAGCATATTGCTTTTGCTGATTTTGAGCCTTCTGAATGTTCTCTTTGAGTGCTCTCATAATGTCCTGGTTCTCCTGTAATAGATTCCCAGCACTAAGTACTCTACTGTCACTCAGCAACAAATCTAGAAAACTCAGAGCATCATATCCATACAACGCTCGGTAAGGTGTCATCTGAATACTCATGTGATGAGTGGTATTGTAGCAATACTCACAAAGGTATAACCACTTCACCCATGTCTTCTACTGCCCTGAACTGTAATTCCTCAAGTATCCCTCCACCCATTTGTTGACTATCTCAGTCTGCCCATCTGTCTGTGGGTGGTAACTGGTGCTCGGAGTGAGTTCTATCCCACAAAGTTTGAATAACTCCTGCCAGAAGTTACTCATAAACCTACTATCTCTGTCACTGACTATGCTCCAAGGCAAACCGTGCAACCTGAATACCTCTCGGAAAAACTAGTCTGCCACCTGTGTAGCTGTGTGAATAGTAGTGATTGGGAAGAAATGAGCATACTTCATCAATCTATCTACTACCACAAAAATGTTGTCCTTCCCTTGAGCTTTCTGTAATGTCCCCGTTTTTAGCACTGCACCTTTCAGTGATTGATGGCCTTTTCCCGGTGTGCTGTTGGCTAATCAAAGACAGAATTAGGGTTTTCGGCTGCTTGGTGAGTTCTTTTGAAGATTCAGGGGTTTACATGTTGGAGTTGGGCTATTCGGATCTTGGATTCCTTCTGGGTTTTCTGAGAGCTTCGCTGAGGTATGACATGCAATTGCGTCGGGCAACCTTTCCGGACTTACTATTTTTAGTAAGTTATGACGGCTACACCTTGGAGTTTGGGATTTTGGTTTGCGGATTCTTTCTGGGTTTTCAGAGAGTTTCGCAATGGTGGCGCATGCATTTCATTCTGAGCAACTTCTTGAATTTACTATTTTTAGTAAATTCTATATTTAGCAGTGGTCCAGTCAGCACCAGCTCAGTCAACTTTCCTTCACTTGCAGTTCATTGGGTGATCATGATTTTTGGCTTAAGAGGTTCATTTTGGAGAAATAAGTTATTTAAAGTCAATAATGTTTTATTTTATAAAATAACCCCTTGTCCTAGTAATATGACTTTAAGTCATTTTAAAGAAGGGGACTTTGAGGGTTATTCTCTCATGAGGAACATATTGCGACTTTTCCTAAAGTTAATTGCTCAAGTGGAATTGGACGCCAACCTTGAGAGATGTTATATTATTTTAAAAGTGATTTTTATCTCTAGAGGAATGGGACGCCATTTAGAGGGAGCTGATAAAACAAAGTTAGAAAACCTAAAAGTGTCTTGTGGTGGGGCGCACTTCTTAGGGTTTTCAAGAGATCTTCTCAAAGGTCTATATAAGGAGGCTACTTCTATTCTTTTGGATCATCTTTTGTCTACAGGAATGTTATGCTGCCGGATTGGCTTTGGGATTGCTTCGAGGAATGTAAGCCTCCTAGCTTGGCTCTTCTTCTTGCTTGAAAGACAGCAACTAGTTGAGAGGTTTGAGTGTTACTGATTTGTCTTTTCAGTTATAGTTGGTTTCCTATCCTTTGTAGTTGAGTTATATCATTTTCTATCAATTCCAGAGTTGCTGGTCATGACTGCTGAATGTATGTTTCTGTTCACAAGTCTCAAATCATAAACATTCTCGTTCTGGGTATTGTCTCATTGTGTTTCCCTGTTGGAGGCGCCCCTTCATGAATATTTGCAGATTTTAATATGAAGTTTATGATTTTATAAAGCAAATTCGTCATTCCTTGAAGGCCGTACTTTCTGGAGTGCCTTGGGATTCGTGCCAGTAATTAATAACCACTTTTAGATGCCATTTCTTATTACTAAGCTAGGCGCCATCATTTTGAAGGTCTATTGCATCAGATTTGAGATCATTTGGGTGAGAAATGAGAGAGTTATGAGCATATTGCTAGGGATCTGTGTTGCTGATTATGATATTCATGTTGCTGGTCTGTCAGATCAGATTTGAGAAATCTGCATATTTCTTCATGGATTAGCATCAGGGAGTTTTAAAGGCCTGTGGAAAACATCTTTGTTATTGCACAAATTTGAAGAGCTCTAATTCCTTGATCTTGCAGGCATTCTATTGCTTATTGTAAGCTGAACAGTAGTACTGTCAGCAGTTCTCTAATCTTGCTTATCATGTTTTGAATGATTACTTTACACTCTGAATTGCCTTGTAATATCTTACATCTCCGCCCTATGGTTGCTCCTTTCCCACTCCAGGTTAGAAAGCACATTCTGGGTGTCGAGTTTACTTTCAGCATTCTCGCTTATTTTCCTTAATTGCATTGTAATTATTAGCATCTCCGTCATATGGTAGCTCCCATTCCATCTCGGATTGGAAAGCACATTCTTGACGTCAAGTTATTTCAGCTTATTAGTTGGTAGGGATCCTCTGACCACATGCTCGTCGTTCGCCGGCGCATTCTTGGTTAGAGTTCTTTGTATCAACATTTCTTTAAGATCCTCTGACCAATGCTCACACCTTGCCCACATCGGGATCTTGGTGTACATTCTGGGTAGAGTTGCTTCAGCATCGTTTGGTTTAGAGCTAACCCTAACGACTGTGTATTGCTCTGCTTATTGTAATTGAAAAGTTGAAAAAAATTGGCTCGGAATATTTCACTTTTGGCAAGCCCGTAATGAAGTCCATCAACAAGCATTCCCACTTCCTCTCAAGAATAGGAAGCGGCTGAAGTAATCTTGCAGGGTATGTATATTCTTGCTTGTTCTGCTGACAAACAAGGCATTCCCTGACATACTGAAGAACAAATGACTTGAGACCTTTCCAAGAGAATCTCTCCCGTACCTACCTATAGGTCTTAAAGTAACCGGGATGTCCTGCCATAGGTGAATCGTGAAATGATCTCAATACCCTGTCCCTCATCTCAAAACCTAGGACTAGAAATATCCTCCTTTTGTAAATGATCAGATCATCTACAAGTGAGTATCTGCCATCCTGTACTGTCCCATCCACTATGCTAGAAGCCCACGGGTTCTTAGCATACTCCGCAACTATCATGTGTCTCCAGTCCTCTGCAATCTTTGTAATGGAGCTCAAGTGTGGGCGGCAAGATAATGCATCAGCAACCACATTATGTGTACCCTTGACATACGAGATGTCAAAATCATAGGATTGAAGTTTGCTGACCCATTTCTGTTGTCTTTCATTCAAATCCCGCTGCCCTAGGAAATGTTTCAGACTATTGTGATCGGTTTTAACACAGAATTTACTACCAACCAAATATTGCCTAAACTTGGCCATGGCATGCATGATGGCCAACATTTCCTTGTTGTAGATGCTAAAGCTCCTCTCAGGACCTCTCAGCTTCCTGCTCTCGAAAGCTATAGGATGTCAGTCCTACATGATGACTGCCCCAATACCCTCACCGCTGGCATCACAATGTAGCTCAAATGGCTTGGTGAAGTCTAGTAATGCCAAAACTAGACATGTAGTCATGAGAAGTTTAAACTTCTCAAAGCACGCCTGTGCTAAAGGTGTCCACACAAAAGCTCCCTTCTTAGTCAAATCTGTCAGTGGTGATGCATGACGCGAGAAACCACTAACAAACTGACGGTAGAAGGCGCATAGACCTACAAACCCCCTAAGCTATGTCAATGTCTCAGGTGTAGGCCAATCAATGATAGCACGAACTTTCTCTGGATCCATACTGACTCCCTCACTGCTGATGAATTGACCCAGATATAAAAGTTCTCCCAATCCCAGTGCACACTTGGATTCCTTGGCGTACAAGGACTCCCTATCCAATATGCTCAATACTGCATCCAAGTGAACTATGTGTTCCTCCCAAGACCTGCTGTAAACCAGTATGTCGTCGAAGAACACCAAAACAAATTTCCTCAAGTGAGGATAGAAAACCCTGTTCATTGTGGACTAAAATGTGGCTGGAGCGTTGGTTAAACCGAATGGCATAACCAAGAAGTCATAATGTCCACAGTGGCATCAGAATGCGGTTTTCTCAATATCCTGCTCTCGGACTCTGATCTGATGGTACCCAGTTCTCAAGTCAATCTTCGAGAAATAGCAAGCTCCATGTAACTCATCTATTAACTCGTCAATCCGTGGTATGGGATACCTGTTCTTAATAGTCTTCCTGTTGAGCATCCTGTAGTCAATACACATCCTAAGTGTACCATTCTTTTTCTTCACCAAAACAACTGATGAAGCAAAGGGTGACTTACTCAGCCTAATGTGCCCCATAGCTAAAAGTTCTTTAATAGTTTTTTCAATTTCATCTTTTAAACGTTTGGGGTGCCGGTAAGGAGTGATCATGATAGGTTTTGTGCCCTCCTCTAATTCTACAATATGCTCAATACCTCTATCAGGAGGTCTACCTGGTGGGATAGCACTGAAAACCTTTGCATGTTTGATTTGGAGTGCCTAAACATCTGGATGATAAGAAGAATCTTGCTACTCCTTCTGTGAAGGCATTATCTTGCACTCTGCTGCCCAATCCACCATGTCATGCCGAATCAAACGTTCCATTCTCCTAAGTGAAATTTCTTTTACATTGTTGTCCTTGATGGCTTTGAGAACATGATTTGTGCCATCAACTTTAAATTTCATCTCCATTTCACATAAATTAAGTGTGAACTCTCCTATTGCATGAAGCCACTTCATGCCGAGAACTACATCTGTACCTCCCATGTTCACAACATAAAAATCTGCCTTAAACTCAAAATTGTTGAGTTTCATTGGCAAATCTGGAATCATCCTCTTGCAGTTGAAAGTGTACCCATCCGCAACCTTAACTCTAATTCCTTCAAACTGCTGAGTTTGAATGCCTCTCTTCTCCACCAGCCGAGAATCAATAAAGTTATGGGTTGCACCTGTATCCAAAAGAGAAATAACTCTTTGTCCAGCTAGTATGCCACGAAGTCTAAAAGAACCTTCTCTCTGCATATTGGACATATGAGCTTCCTGTAGCTCAATTTCAACCTCTCTATCTGTCTCATTTTCTGATTTTTCCCCATTTGTATCATAAATTGCAGCTTGCTGGTCTGAAAAATCAGTCAACTCTTCTCCCTCAAAGAACCACTCCATATGCCTGTTTTTCCCTTTAGGCTTGAGGGGGCAATCGTGGTTGATGTCATATGGACCTTTGCAGTAGAAACAAAGTTTCTTCCTTCGTAAATCGTTAAGTGTTTCACGATCTAGAGGTGCTGCAAATTTTTTCTTTTGATCAGCATTTTCAAACTTCTTTTGATCAGATTTAGTGTCATTGTAGGAAGTGGATGGTTTTGAACCAAACTGTTTCTGAGGTGTTATAAGCTCCATACTGCAAGCTTTCCTCATGGCCTCCTGTAAAGTAGGTGGATCGAAAGCTTTGATCCAGCCTTTCATGGGCTCAAATAAACCCTCCATAAACAATATAATCAGCCTCCTCTCTGATATGCCCGTCACCATAACTGACAGTCTCTGAAACTCTCCTATGTATGACTCCAAACTACCCAACTGTTTCAACTGTGCAAGATCTCTGAAGTATAGTTCAGAGTCACGTTTGTCAAACCAATCTACCAATCGATTTGTAAACTCCTAGTAAGAAGTAATCCTGTCATGGTGGAGTGTTATCATGCCATGGTGCCACCAATCGTGGGGCCACGCCATCCAAGTGGAGAGCTCCAAATTTAATAGCATCCTCCTATGTCATTGGACGCAATGTAAGGAAGGTGTCCAATTTGCTTACCCAGGCACGTCCTGTAACTCTGCCACTGCCATCAAAATTAGTTAACATAATTTTATTGGTAGCCTGCCTGAGATCATTATTCCATTGTTTAAGCCTCCTATCAAACCTGTTTCTGGTATGTTCCCTCTTTTGGCTCATGAATCGATCAAAGTTAAGGTGATCCTTAACTCTCAGAGGTAATGCATCCCATTCATCATGCATAGTCATGATGTTGTCTGCAAAGTTCATGTCTCCACCCTCTTCAGCCTCTTCCTCATCATTGGTATCATTTCTAGTGAAAGTAGGGCGTGTAGATCTTTCATAGGTGCGTGCTGGAGCAATATTCCTATGAGCTTCTCTATGAACACTTCCCTCCTAATCTTGATCCTAATTCTGCTTCTCTGAACTGTCAAGTTCTGAACATTTGTACTAAGTTGCTGGAGGATGTTCGCCACCTGCTCTTGGCCTGCTACCATCCCTCTCAGTACATCTCTGGCATCTCTTTCTTCGTTATCAAGACGATCCCTGGAAGGACCTTCCTCATCCCTGTTTGCCATATTATCAAGGTCAAAATCTTCCTCCTGTTCGTCAAAACGGAAACGCTAGAAATGGTTCAAAAGTACTTCTCTGATAACCAGAACCCCTGCGTGAGTAGTACCTGTCAAACCTGTTCTAATGTGACCGCATAGAAACTGCTAACCCTCCAGGCTGGTAGGATCAGAGCTCTGATACCACTGTGATGAGCCCAACTGGCTCCAACTCAAACCCTGTAGTTTTATCTTATCTTTATGTGTTTTTTTAGTTTTTTAAGAAGGGTTGCTAGACAAAAGTAGAAGGTATGCCATGCATATATTGATATTAAACTGAAAATTACACTAGATAATTGAAAGAACTTCTGAAATAGGCATTATTCATCAATTACAAATAGATCAGGAACAATGAGCATACCCGAATCTCTCCAGAATAATTAAATAAGAAAGATAATGCACTTGACAGGCAAGAAGTGTTGAAACCTAATGAATAGCATGCTTGGGCTCCAGATTTGCTTTCTCCCACCTGGAAATTGGAGGAAAGACACTGCAAAGGATAGGCGCCACCAAAGGAACATAGAAGATGCCAAGAAGAAAGGCGTTTTAGCAAGCTACTTCACACGCCTAGCCTTTAGATGGCACATTTCCCAAGGTAAATGGTACGGCCCAAGTAAGATGCTGAAGAGCAAATACTAGAAGCTGCAGAATTGCTGAAGAGGACGCCTCTGGTGTAGAACCTCTCTTACTTATTGCAAACTGGTAAAACTCAACAATAATTTCTGATAAAGCTCAATAGAACTTCTGAATGAAGCCCTCACAGATGCACTAATTCCACTGGTCTCTCGCAGTCTCAAAAATGCTCAACACTAAAGAGAATCTCGTTCTCCAATGGCAGAAATGCTCAAACCCTTGTCTCAGAGAATAGCACAGAGAAATAACAATGGCAAAGTCAAATAATCAATGAATGAGTTTTATTTGCCAAAATTGCCTTATATTCCAAAAGGCACAACTTTCAAGAAAGTGACGCCACTTGAGCTCATTTAAATATTTTAAATCATATTTAAATCACCTTTTCAATAGTTTTAAGTTTAATACTTGGGCACCCACTTTTATGCTTAAGTGATTTAATTTTAAATCACTTTTATGAAATATTTAAGTGATATAATATTTATAAAGTCAATTTGACTTTATAATAAAGCGTTAAGTTAAATAATTAACTCAAATCACTTAAAAATCCATAACTCCCTCTAAACTCCATATATTTCCGTGCCGTCAGAAGCTGTCAACCCCTGAACTGCCAAGGCCTACTGTGAGCCAATCACTGAGCTCTGAAAATGAGAACGACAAAACTCCTCCAAAAAATGCCACTGACCCTCTAACCAATCCAGTTAGCCCACAAGGGTCCAAGAAATAGGCTAACACACTGTTCCCGAGAACTAACTAGAGCGGGGACATCACAATTTTGTTTTATTTTTACTTCTTCTTTTTTAATTTTATTATTATTATTTATTATTAAATCCTATTTCAAAAAGGGGACATTACAATTTTCCATGGTTTTTACAAAAACATATAGTTATTTGACTTTGGAGTAATGTTGTAGAAAAACTTAAAAGTATTTTCAAACTTGTAATTTGCAACATTCTATACAGCAACATTGTAATTAGCTTTACGGTCTCCTTGTCTATTCATCAATAGGCATTAGCCTGTAGCTTTCTATTAAACTCAACTTTGATGGTGTGTCATAATGTGATGAAAGCATGTTCTTTGTGATGTGGAAATATGAATCTCTATTGTCTTTACCTATAAAAGTTTTTAAGTGAGACAGCAAATGTTGCCGAATTATCATATCTGGCATTAAATTAGCACTGAATATGGGTACAACAGCTTTGTTAGATAAGGGTGATTTTAGACATGTTACTAACTTGTTCAAATACAATTTTTCATCTTAAATCTCACATTAGCAACTGTTATTCATTATTAAGTGTGGTCAAGAACACCCTCTCAAATTAAAAGTAGCATTCCACGGTGTCTCTGGGACAGGGAATGCAGGGATGAATTTTGGGTATGTTGGGGGCAGGGTAACTAAAATAATATATAATATTTGAAAATTATATTAAAAAAGTAGTAAAAGAGATTGCAATTTATCATGTGTGTAAATGATCTCACAATCAATTGAACCAAAATTCAGAATATATATATTATAATAATCAATTTCATGATTTCATCAAGTTTGCAACACAAAGTTAGTATTACAGGTACAATGGGCCAATGGCTAATCAAACTCATTTTCCAATGCAAATACATAATGTACTCCACATCACTAGAACTGCTAGATCTCAAAACCCAAAAAGAAGGATCATTTCTTTTCCCATTTTAAGCTGGTCCTTGATAAAAGATAACAAAAACAACAGAGCAATTAAATGTATCGAGCTTAAGAGGTAAAAGTAGAGATTTACAATTTAGCTGATTTACGGACAACAGGTAGGCATTGGTACAAAAATTAAAATTGAAGTGATTGATTGTTATATCTAGTCGAAAATCAATGTTGAAAAAATAAAAAAATTCAATTGATATTAAGTAAGACTCTTTATTATTCTTTTTTTAAATTAAGTCTGAATGAAGAGGATAATTTAAAGACTACAGAGGAGTGGCTGTTAATAAACAGCAAGGGGCCAAAGGTAAGGACTTTGTAGCTGAAGAAGTAGAATATCATCATCCTTTATATTTTTCTTCTCTGTTTTCATTTATGTTGCTTCCCAGGAAATACTAATGAGGATTCAGGAACTCACCAACATTTATGAAAATAAAATTTACAGAGCTTAACAGCGATTGTTGAAAAATGAGAGTTCTTTTTAAAAGGTATGGGGCTGCCCTGCTATTCCCAGAACAGTGGGGGACATCTCCACATTCCATAGCCATCCTAGGGATGGCAGGGTGTTCGGGACCCCAGACACACCTTACAGAGGGAAACACCCTAGGGACATGGCATCAAAAGGGACAGAAAGAGCACATTTCATTCCCATGCTGTCATCTGCAGGACATTGGGTTTTATGATTTATCCCAGAGGCTCTTAGTAAACACAGAATTAAAGTTATGTGAAATAAGTATATAATATATTTGAGATATAAAAGCTAAATTTGGTTTCATCGAGCACATGGGCAGCCATTTATGGTAGAGGAAAGTGACTATTATCAATTTATATCACATCCAAAATTTCTGTATCAAGATCAATACATTCATAATTAACATATAATGCACACAGATATCCATGGTGATTTGCATGATTCCTTCTCTTTGTGATTGTGTTTGTTGAGAGAATACACCTTACACATAAACACACGTCCTCGATTACTCCATCTATGAGTGAATAACAGGGCATGTATTTACTGGATAATAATAATGACTAATCCAGATTCTTGATTACAGTACCACTGTTCATTGTTTACAAAAATAATAGCTTAAATTACTCTCATTTGATACATTTGTGTTCCTTATCTAATCATTGTACTTTAGGTCAATGCTCTGTTATTGTCTCATCTGATATCCTGTCATAGCACTAAAAGCTTGACTCCTTAGAATAGCTTAATTGGAATACAATGAAGATAAAATCTATACTGAAAATGACAGAGATATTGAACAGGTTATGGATTAAGTAATGGATTTTAAATAATTTTGATATTTGACTTTAATTATCTGGACTATTATGATATCATGATTAAGTATTGTGAGTAGGATTTGTTTGGATGTATGTGTGTGTACAGATTATAATCAATGGTTTACCACCTTAAAATGTATATCTTAACAAAAGAATTTCAAGTATAATGTGCAATTCATTAAAAGGACTAGTCCAGAAGAACGGTTGATATTTGGTTATGGATTATGGTTTATTTTATCCCATTCAACATTGTGATGATTTGGTTGGAGCATTTGAAAGTCACAGGTGACATGGAAAATCCAAATAATATATAAGGGGAGTAACACATCCCATTTGGGTATTTTAGCAGTAACTGAGGTAGCTACGAGGCAACAGTGTGGCATCAGCAACCAGGAGTAGCAACTGTGTAGTGAACAAGTCAGACAGTCATTAGCAATGAGTACAGAGAAAGAAAGACCCGAATTTGGAAGATCTCATCAATAGAGGATAACTTTGAAGAATGGAAAGCCTTGGGCAACAAGAAATGGCTGGTTTAGCAAAAATCAGTTAGTCCTACCTGATATCCCAAGAGGTGCAAAAGTCAACAACAGAATGCCAACAGGGAAAAGTAACTGGAAATGTAACCAAAGGAGGAAGGTCAATGATTGACAACTTTGGAGAAGTCTGAGCAAGGCAACTGAATATTGCATTAGAAAGGATATTAGGAGGATGTCTCGGGAATGAATGTTCAACTTCAGCCCAGCTAAATAATAGAATGAGGGATGGTTGTCCTAGGCAAAACAAAAGGATATCAGGATAAATAGAGGTCAACAGGTATAAGTAGTGTTTAGCATATTCTCTGGATCATTTCCTTAGCTTGATTCTCAGATAATTCCTAATAACATTCAAAGCAAGAGCTTTTCGGCAAAAGAGAGAGAACCTGTACAAGAAGTATCAACTGAGAAGAAGATTTGATGAAGCAACGTTGAAGAAAGGATAGGAAGACAGAGATTGAGTTGGAGAAAAATTGCAAAGGACGGATAAAGGAAGAAGCAAATGGTAGTTTTGTGTAT
>VDFB02166308.1:0-16115 GCA_007258455.2 Sequoia sempervirens | reverse complement strand
ATGATATTTTGAACATGTTGTATCAAGCCTGTGAGTCGAATCTGTAAGCCTGGATGTTTCCAGCCGATTGTAATTGAAATTTTTGATAATGATAAGGTTTTAATCTGCATTTTCCTCCATATTCCATGTTTCTTCTTATGTGTGACTCTTGTTGCATGGTCAAAATTGTTCTCTTTGGAGGACCTCCTATCGTGGTTGCACCACTTCATCTCAAGGGTGGAATTTTGGGTAGGAAATTTCAACTTCCCTTTAGAATGAGGTGTTGCAAGCTTCTCAACAAGAGGGTTTGATGATTCTCTTAAGGTGAAGATTCAAATAGGGGTTCCTCAACAAGGCAAGCCCTAATAGTCTTGGGGGGGGGGGAGGTCTAGGTGCAAATGGTAAATCCTAAGGATAAGCCCCTAATGGAGTGAGATAGGTGTCTTATCAGAGTTTTTAGTTGTCATAGCCATGGCTTCTTTCATCAAAACCTCTAAGAAAGAAAATAAAATGGGAAGCTAATGATCACCTTGTTCCTAAAGTGATTTAGTAGGGGATGTGGTAAAGTAATAACACTTAAAGCATCATTCTAACATAATGCATTTTTTCAACATAAAACATACCTTATGCCAATGGTGAGGAAGCTTTTCCATATCATATCGAACTTGTAGTTTAACCAGAATTTCCCCATCCTTCAAAAATAGATTCAGGTTCTCTATATCTTGCACTTTTAGATGTCTTTTAATTTTTTGACCATTGCAAGATAGCCCCATCATTTCAATAATAACATCTTCACTCACCTCAAATAATATGCCACCCATTCTAATTTCTCTTTTCCTCTATTCCATATATTGAAAATACATGTATACAAATATTTTCATTGTGCCCACTGAGGCTCTCTAAGAACAATTCCAATCCACTTTTCACACAAATGTGCCAAAGCAGTGGGTCATTTTAGATTTCCTTATAAGAACTAGGCTCCATCCACACACGATCACCTCCCATAATGCAAGAAAATATTGATTGGTGACACTTTAGAAAGTTGTCAAAACTAGGTGTTAGGCAAGGAAGACTAGAGGGGTTTTTTAAAATGGGAAGGAGATTTATAGAAAAATATTTAATATCAACAATGAAGATAATGGAAATAAAATTAATTAATTAATTCTACCTAGAATAATGGGAATCCTAGGGTGAAGGAAAACCATAAACTCATTTTCCAATCTCATCCTTTTTACATCATCTTTTAATGGGGTGATAAAACCCCTTATGTCATTAGTCTTATTCAAATGCTTAAAGATATTGAAGCATATTTTTATATATAATTTATCATATTTATTATAAAACTCCTTTTTATGAGAAATCTATTCACATACTTGAAATCCCAATCCATGATGGCATGGCTCACAACAAGAATATTGGCCTTAACTATCTCATCATTGCAACTGAAGAATTCATTAGCATAACATAGAAATTACGAGTTGACATGAGTATCCATGAGGTTGAAATAAAATCCTTACATATCATGTACCACTCGAATCCCTTCTTATCAAACTCACATCATTATCCTATAAGCCCCACATACTAAAGGGAAGAGCTTTGAACTGATTGTTAAAATAAAGAATATATATAAATGTATTCAAACATTATAAATATATTATGGGCCCTCCACATTAGGAATATTTTATTGAGTTGAATTATTCTAACATTATTCAGGAGACTTAGACTATTTTTCCAACATCTAAACATTAGGCACTCTATTACTTTCTATGTATGTATGCGATAGAACAAAGTTATCAAAACCCAATAGATTTTTTTATATCATTAATGATTTCAACAATAGTTCAACCTACTTGGACACCTTTCTTTCACAACATCTATGAAAAATTTATAGTCACCTTTAACCTGCAATCTTTGTATCCCTAGCAATAGGGGAATTTTAACTCTTTACAACATCTCCTTTTCTTTAGTCATGTTACAGGATTGCTCCCCAATCCCACAGAGAAACCATCAAAAAACTTTCTAATAGAGTTCTTGAGAATACCAACACCACTAGCCAACCTTGGGATTACTTTAGCAGCCCCATCAAGATTGATTTTTTCCTAGTTAAGGGGGAGGTTTCTATTTGGTATAATGTGAAGCTATAACTTTAAAGTAATCAAATCTTGTAGGTTCCAAGTGTAAACCCCATCTATTTCCAACACTAGAATCCAAAGAAAGAGGGAAACTTGAAGGTTTCTAGTTACAAAGAGAACCAATTTCCACTAACAACTTGGATCTAAAGACCCACACACTTCCTTAGCATTCTTTTCAACATTTTGAAATATTTTTTTATTCATTTTTTTCCAAATACTCCAAAAAATACTAGGAGGTATTTGTATCCATAACTCCTTAATTACAGGATGAGGATAAGGATAGGTCGAATTCTCAATGATAACTTTTAAGTTATCATTCATGGTCTAGGTTGAACCTATTTTCTACAAGGAATAGAGTCAAATTTCCTCTGAGAAGGGATAGTGAGGCAACAAGTGAGGAATATATTCTTCCTCCTTTCTGCATAAAATACACATATTACGTATTTGAAAACCTCTTCTCCTTAAATTGTCTTGAGTAAGAATTTTGTTGTGAGAAACAACCCACTAGAATAAATTAATCTTAGGGGTGTGGTGATAGTTCCAAATGAGCTTTCAGAATCTACTATAGATAGCAGACTATAAGAAGACTTAACAGTGAACTCCCCCCTTTTACCTTTTTCCTAATAAAATCCATCCCCATTCTAAAATAAAGGGATTATTGTTAATTTCAAGGCCTTTTAAAGGGTTTTATATTTTGGGGTAAGCTCCTAATTGTTATAACAATTTTTAATTTCCTTCCATTGTTGATTCCTAACTTTTTCAATGAAATAGTCAACAACTCTCCATATAAATAAACTAATAGTTGGGTCTTATAGGTCTTTGAACACTAGTTTGTTTAAAGGTTGGTCAACAACCCAAGGATATTCCAAATATCTAATCCTATAACCATTCCCCAATTTCCACCTTAGCCCCCTAGTAACAACTTTTTAGATTTGAGGATATTATTCCAAACCATAGAACCTCAAAGATGTTTAGAGTTGGATGTACTCCTAAAAAAATGAATTTTGTTTAAGTACTCATCCTTCATTATTTCACACTATTCCTTTTCATTCATAAGGAGATCCAAAAAACATTATACATAAGGTTATATTGGTAAGTTGAATCTTTTTTATTCCTAGACCCCCACATGCCTTAGAAAGACATACAATGTTGTGGCAATAGAAAAAGTATCCCTTTTCCTTACTTGATTTGGGAATGGTTGACATTAAAATGGACCTAATGTTTCCTTGATCTAGTGTTGTAATGTTTTTACACATTCACATTGGATTTAGGGCCTTTTTAAGCTAAATAGTCATAATTTTGCCTTAATTTATTGTTGTAAAGTGTATTTATTTACAATTTCACATTAAGTTTGGGACACTTGTAAACTAAATGGACTTAATTTTTCCTTATTTAGGGTTTTGTAAAGTGTATCCCAACACTTTCACACCAATCTAGGGTTTTCATTAAATAATTGGGATTCTTTCTGCTTTAATTGGCCTTATTTTGCATCCACAAGCCTTAATTAATGCATCTTTCTGAGGATAATCCTGAAATATATTGAATGAACAATAAAAAATTAATGTTTTTGGATTGTATGTCCTAGATTTAGTGATCTAGGACTCATACACCACCTTGGGCGTATGAGTCCCACCTAAGTTTTAGGGCCCTGATCCTGATTTTACATCATTCTAAGCATTTCTTGAAAGATGTGTCCCAAAGCTTGGCCTAATGGGAATCATATGCCACTTCTGGCATATGAGTTCTATGTGGCTTAAAATTAAAGTAATTCCAAATTCTTGGCAGTATTCTATTCTCCTAGATCTGAAGTCATCTTTTAGTGTTGTAATTTTGAGGAATTTGGCATAAACAAGTATAAATACAAGGGTATTTCACTCATTTTCACCTAAGAATTTCATGAGAGCATACATTCTAGAAAATTTGAGTTCACAAAAGTTTACAAGAGTTCAAAAGAGCATAAAGAGAGCTTACAAGAGTATTTCTAAGGCATTGAAGAGCAAATTTCTTCATCATTTGTTACAGCAATTCAAGATCCATCATCATGTCAAAGTCACCAAGAATCAAGCATGTTGTTGAGCTAGTGTTGTGATGTAGCATTGAAGATCCAAGATTAAGCATTGTTCAACATATAATTCAAGGTCGAGATCTACATTCTACATGGCCACTTCATGTTAGATTTCTAATTTCTATTTCAAGGCATCATTCATGGTATCATTGTTCATGTTTCATGTCCCATGTTTCATGTTTCATGTTCATATTTCATGGTTTCATCATTTGGTTTAATTACCTATGTTAGAACCAAAATTTAACCTAAAATTTTCATTAGTCCTCACCACCTCCTTATTACCATTTAATTTTACACCTTGTACATCATCCCTTAGAACCATCATTTTTTCTTAATAAGCTTAAAATTATCATAATTATAATCTCCTTGAATCTGTTCCAGAAAAAAATATTATTCAAAAAATAACCTTCCCCATAGTTGTTTCCTTAACACACACACCCCTTAATTTTTCCATTATGAACACATTTCAGTGAAATAATTCCATTTCAAAGAGAAATACATTGTAGTCTCTCCGACAAGCTGATTAAACAAGTCAACACAGAATATCTGGGAGACCACCACACTTCGAAGTGACATATTCCAAAGTCTCTCCAACAACTCGAAAATGAATATTTTGAAGACACTTAAGTGTTTCAAAGGGAAAAGATATTTTGTCTCTCCAATGAGTTGAAATTCAAGACATCAAAGAAATAGTGATACCTTAAACATGCTAAATGATTTTGGCATTCGTGAAATAGAAAAGCATTGCATTACAGTTGGTTATTATACAATAAATAATAGAAAACTGGCTAATCCAAGACTTGGTGGACATAGCTTACACCTTGAAGAGACATTGAATTATCTGCCAAGAAATGTAAAATTTTCTCAACAATTATGACAAATGTACTTTCTGAGAACAAGATATTGAAGAGAAAACATTATACAAGGAGGAGATTGATAAAATTCTCTTTGATCATTCCGGAAAAATGAGATAAGAGATAAAAATAATGTGGAAAAGTAAATAACGAGGGAATGCTTTGAGGAGACTAGATGATCAATATCAAAAAGAGAAGCAATGGCATGTCTCTTTGAAAATCAAAAAATAAACAATAAAAGCAGGGAAACATCAAGGAAAGAGAAGCTCATATTAGGGAAACATAAATAAAGGTCTCTTCAAAATTATAAAAGGAAACAAGGGCACAAGCATGTCGAAGGGAGAACAAGATATTGGAAAAGGTATAACTAAAGTCTCATCTACAAGGCAAAAAGTACTTCTCACTCAGTTGACATGACTATGAAGCTTTCTAAGAGACAACTAACATTAATGTCATCACTAATTAACAAGTTGGTGTGAGTGACATTTATGAACCAAAATTGATAGAAGTGTGCCAAATGTTAAGTATATCTTGCTCGCAAGATCTCAGATTCTTGATGAATTGAAGCTGAAAGTTGAGGATGCAGGATCGAGCGATAGTGGGAAGCTCAAAAGAAGGAAACACTGGTTCAAGTACTTAAGGCTCAACTAAAGAATTTATCGAAGTTAATTGAATTGCAGTAGAGCTAGGTTTTTAAAAATGGAAGGAAGTTCAAAGAAAACCAAAGCAAAGAGACAAAATAGAAACAAGATCATTAAACCAAGATTTAATTGAAAAATGTCCCAGTTCTGGACCAAAATCTAGACGAACAACCCAATTAAACCCCTCAGTTGAGAAGTTAGAGGATAAACACAAGAATTTAGGAAAGTTATGGACTCCCCAGTGAGGGTATGACATTCATATACCATTATAGGAGGAAGTATAGGCATAATCCTGTGTCAAACCCATAGAAGATGAATCTAGGAAAGCTTGTTGTACTGAATGTGTTCATCAACATGGAATTAATCAAGGTTTTGGTTAAAATTTATAACCCTCTGATGAGGATAATTCATTCACATGATGGGTCACACTTTCTCCCCATCACTAGAGATTACATTGCTATGGTCTTTCAATTGGATACATCTATGAAAATTCCACTAAAGATTAGAGATCTTTTGGATGAATTTTGCACCATGAATACGGGATACAAGAGGTGGAAATTTCCTTTACATAGACCCCGAGACACAGGGGGACAACTTAGAATATTTTCTAGTAATGATCAACCTCCTTTTTTTATTGATTTGTTCAAAAAATACTATCAATATACATATTACTTAGCTGGTTCAGTATTGGGAATAGGTGTTCCTATCGAAATTGCTATAGCCCCTATGATTTTTGTTGTATATGTTTAAAACCAAGATGCTAGACCTTTTTACTATGACGAGTACTTGGTAGAGGTTATAAACACATCACTTGCTTCCATAAAGAACAATAGTGATACAATTTCTTTTAGACAACACTCTTTGCTTATGAAAATGGCCTTGTATGAAGGACAACCCATGGGTATTTAGGGAGAAAAACTAAGAATTAAGGACTTGGATGAAGATGTGAACATAAGGGTGGTACAAATGTGGACTTCAATTTGGGACAATAGATGTAGGAGGTCTCATTATTTGTATTTTGAAGAACACTTTGTGAAGCCCTTGTACAAACTATTTGGTCATCATTGTGACTATAATTTGTCCCCTAAGATACAAATATTTCTTAGACCTAAAGAGAAAAACCCAACAGGAAAGGTGAACCACAATTAGGGAGACTAGTACACCTATGAGGATTGCATTGTGATAAGAGTGTATGGATTTGTGGCAACTCCACTCCTCTTGCCTAGAACAGTTCTTGACAGTATTGCATATTTAGAGATAGTAAGGCAGTTGGATTATTTAGATTATATGCATCTTGAGAGCTATGAGAAGAAATCTCTCATGCCTTCAACCTTATGTTTTGGTGATTTTACTATTGTTTGAAAAAAAGGATATGATTATGTTGGCAGCAAGATAGCCTACTATGGCATGCCACATGGAAATAAAAGGGAAAATTTTGATCCTAAACATTTCATTCACAATGCCAAAATGACACAAAATTTAAAAAGATATGAGCATGAATTTTTTGTAGATGATGTGATCAGAAACTATGATGAATCTCAAGAAATGTTAAGAAACGATTCATATAACAGAGTAATGATAGTGGAGGCATGGAGGAAAATCAATAATCCAATATATACAAAAGCTTTTCATGAAATACAAGACCCTATGGAAAGAGTTGATTAGTTAATCCTACATGAAGAAGAGTTGACTAAGGATGTACCTCTTATAGCTTTTGAGAGAAGAAGAGATGCGTGTTCTACAAAAAAAGTTGAAATATAGTGCCCGTAAGTCATTCATCACCACAACCCACTCTAAATGTTAGCTTCTTGGTTGAAACTCCCAATACAATTAAGGATGACATTGAAGAGGAAGATGAGATTGTTGGACACCGAACACTGGAGAGTGGGGTGAATGATTTTGATTTCCAAGACAGATCTAAAACCATTAACATCAATAATTAAACTTCATATAGCATTTGCAAATTACATAATAGATGAAATAATGCATCTCATTAATGAACACCATAACATCTAGATATTTTTACATGGAAACCCTATTAGGGGAAAAACCATGGTGGAGATTAAACCACAATGTTTACTTTGTTAAAAGTAAAATAGAAATAAGGGGAATGCACTTGCATTCAGATGCACTGCCTAGAGCTCACTGCCTTACAAAATATAATTGAAGTTACAAAAAAAAATTGAACTGAGAGTACAACATCTACAAATGCCAGAATTCAGTTCCACTGAGGTTCTTGATCAGATTATGAATCTCTTGACCGGATCGCACTTCTGCTCTACTCTACTCTGCATACCAAAACTATTCTGCCCTTAAATAACTAATCTTCTCTTTTCGCTCTCTTCTTGACACTCCTTCACTACCGCATTGTGTCTACTACCATGACTTGCATTCACTCAAAAAATCGTTTACCAATCTCCTTTATATACCTGCTAATCAAAAATTAAATGTATGTCGGCCTCACAATAAAATATAGTGTTTTTGCTTATGTCGGCTCAAATCTCTAATTAGAATTGATGTGTACCCACACAAGTTAGCTAGAATTTAGTAGGGACCAAAACCAAGATTCCAAACATAGGAAATAGCAAAATACATATTCCACATATATCCACAATACACCATATGAAACATGTTGGCCACAATGGAAAATAAACCATGAAATATGCTACCGAATCTCTAACTTGAACTCTGACTTAATACTATACCACAAAACTCATCAGAGGATAGTGTAAATGCTAAGAAAGATTTCCTAGAGATCCACACCATGAAATAATGATCCAGAGAAGTGATCAGATCAACTTTCCAACCGGATGTCTTGTTCTTCATTCTTCTTGCTAGTAGATTACAGAGTCTTAGTTTCCTTGCCGATATAACCAATGCTAATACTGTGGATCATACAACTAACTCTAGTTGCCATCAATGAAAACACAAGTATCCAAAACTGATCTCTCAAAGCCATAAAACCAATCTCTCAGAGCCATATGCCAATAGTCTCCCCCTTTGGCATTGATGGCAACACTTAGTGAAAAATTGACTGTGTCAAAACCAAAAACTTAGCAAGACCAAAATTATTGCTCCCCCTATGGATGTCAAGGAAATTTTTCACTGTATTCTCTCCCCCTTTGACATCAATAACAAAGATCTACTAAATCCACTCTACACTTCTCTTCTTATTCTCTCCCCTTTATTATTTTACTGCACTTACTCTTACTCCATTCTCCCCAATTGATCAAAATTTGGACAACTGCTGTGAGAATTCAAAAAATTATTTTATACTTAGCTTTCATTTCTGGAAGGAATTTCTTCTAGGAGTCCACCACAATCCCAATAGCTATGATCAAGCTATTATTCTTTGATGTTCTAATAATCATCTAAACAAGAGACTCAGGAATGGTGATTGCATCTTCCAAATTTTCTCCTTACTTAAGCACTTCAATCATCTACTATAATCTTCCTTTAGTTAGGTCTTTCACTTTCCAGAAGGTATCAATAAGAGTATTCCTAGCAGAGTGGACCTTTGCTTGCTCAACCTATAGAGCATAAACCTTCTTCTTAACATCTCCATTCTTGTCCAAAGACATATTGTATTCTTGTCCAGTTCTGACAAGCTCTTTTTCAATTTCCTCCAACTTTTCCTTGTACTTGCCAACCCCATGGGGCCACTTAAGACAGTAATTGAAAACTTTATTGGCTGAATCAATGCAATGTCTCAACACATTCATTTTCTTCAACTTGGAAAGAGATAGCCTAAACTACATCTTTAAATGGGAAATTATTTCCTCCTCTTTTTTTTCCAGAGGCACAAATTCCATGGCTTCCTTGACACACTCAATTAGTTCTTCTAGGAGAACATCCTGCATAATCTCCAACTCAATATTATTAACAGAAAAGTATCTCACCATAGTGTTTTCAATAATATCTTGCTCATAAGATGGTCCATTTAACCATATGTTTGATGTCTTTTGCATACCATCCACATCCTAAATGATTTTCACTATCTTTGACTTGAACAAAGAACCTTCTTCATCACTATCTTTAGCTATTATTATTTCTTGTTCACCTGGTTTTGGTTGATCTCTTGGAGTATATTCTTCAGAAACTTCATCCTCTACATCCACAACCAATCATCTCTTCCCTTTTTCTTCAACCTTTGTTGACTTGGGTATCGGATGAGTGACACTACCCATATCACTTCCTCTCTTCTGCTTTTTCCTTGCCTCTCTGGAGGATGAGCCAAATTTAGTTAACATTACCGAGAGAGGGGTAACACTTTCCCCAAACCTTTCTAACACCTTTCTAAACAATCTTTCATACACTTGTTCAGAATTGTCAAAAGAGTTGTAATGATTGAAGATTTGCTTACAAACCAGCATATTTTCTCTCCACACTACATTGTCCTTCATAGGCAAACAGTTTAGAAAATACATCATAATACATATTTCCAGAGTGCCAAACCTGAAGGGGTAGTCAATATCCTTTGTTAATTGAACATTTTCCATTAGTTGATTCATCAACAAACTACATAGGTCAAAGTCTTCATTTTCAATTATCATTTTATGAGTGATATATGTGGCACCTGTCGAGGTTGATCCTTCTCGGTTTATAAAGTAATCTTATAGGAGATACCATGTGCAGCATACCTTGTCAAAGGATCTTTAATCATCGTAATTATTAGAGCCCTCTGATCTCCCCTTATTTTGGTTAGGGCTTCAAACTCAACATTGCGAATTGACTTCTTCTTCGATATATCACCAACATTGCATAAGCCCGTTAGATTTATAATCACATCCTTAGAAATTTGATAAGGTTTTTCAAGAGTGAGGATATCACCATCCAATTAATTTGTTCAGAACAAACTGAATTATCTCTACATTGACGAAATGAGGGTATTCGCTCCATCTATCCAAATTCTTATGCTTTGATCCTTCAAGCCTCCTGAAATCAGTGAGCGATAACAAATTTCTTTCATCCTTAATCTTTTAGCTGTTATACTCATCTAGAGTTACGGTTCCTTTAATTTGCTTCATGTTTTGGCCCGAACAAAGTCCTACCGATCACAAAAATAGATATGAAATCAATGATCAATAGAAATACTTGGAAATTCGTTGCTAGGATCACCTTTCGCACTTTTCAAATTTTGCAGAAAATGCTCTCGAATTGTTATCCTTCAATGCATAATGACGAATCAGGGTTCCAAATGCCCCCTTTATAACTTCACCTACTTTACTTTCTACCACATTAAATGCGTTGCCCTAGAAGTTTTGGTCACTCTGCAAACTCAGAAAGCAAGTGAAGAATTCAACTGTGGACCTATACCATTTCATCCAATTCAACATATGATTGTTGATACTTCCATTAATGAATAACATGATGACTGATGACTTCCAACAACTCAGTACCAATTATACACAGGGGGACAAGATATTTTCATGAAAAAATCCCCATAGGCCACTAGCTTGATATCAATTACTAGAAGAGTTACCAGAGGGAGCTTCCGGTACAGCCTTGTTTTCTTCATCAGATTCACTTTTCTTCATATGATCTCTTATCTCTTCCATAGATTCTTTCTCTTTTCCTTTTTTGTCTTTCTATGAATTTCTTCCTTGATAAACCGGACCTCTTTTATTCATGTTTATGTTCCTATAGAATTTTGTAAGGTGTCCAAGATTGTTACAATTGAAACATACCAGACCTTTCTGTCTGTACCAACCATTCCACTAATTTCCTCCTGACCTGCATTGATTAGCAACATGTCCAAATCTTCCACAGGTATATCATTTAATGTTATTTGTATTGAAAGGCATACTTCTACATTCTAATGCTTTATGACCAAACTTTTTGCATTTAAAACATTGACCAGAAAATGATGGAGTATTAGGGTTTATCCTTCTACACTGAGAAGCCATATGTCCAAATTTATTACAAGTAAAGCAATATCCATTAAATCTTTGAGCATTTGGTTGCCTTACTGGATGTCTTCTGCCTTTTTTCTTCTTTTCAAAGTTCTTCTGTTCAGATCCAAAGCTTTATGTAAGGTCACCTTCAGTGCATCTAAAAACAATGACAAGTAAGTTATCGACAAACACTCCCTAATATGTTCAAGTGGTAAAGGGATGATAAACACTTGTGAATTCTGTAATCGTAATAGAGATGATATGTTTTTCCCTATGTTTGGAAGGATATCAAAGCTATAAGTTAGACCAAGATTACTCATGCAATCATGTAAATTAAATATTTTTGATAGTTCTTGCATGCATAATATTATTTCTATCACTAATACTCAATTATTATTATAGAGTCGATGGATTTAATCAATGACTTTTATTTCTAATGGTATTGTTGATAGATAAAAATAAATGGATATTATTATTGGTAACTTCAAAAATTATGAATTATTATATAGATCGAGCTCATATGCTTGATAATGATTGGATAGAAAATAAAAGAAGAAATGTTAGTGGTTGACTAGAATTAGCATGATATTCATTAACAAATAGTATCATTGTTGATTAAGAAAAAGTAGCAAATGGATGAGTACAAAATATTGCTTATAAAATTTTACTAATTTTGTATTTTATAAAAGATAGAATGTTTGCACAATAAAGAAACTCTTATTAGAAATATAGTTCAAATAAATCGAAAAGGTCTAAAAAAGAGGCATGTAAGATTGAGGGCATAAATTTAAAGATTTTTATTTTATTCTTGTTGATGCAAAATCTATTGTTTCCATACTTTTATATTGCTAAGCTTTAAATCAGCATTCTTGAAACTAACGATAAATCATAGATAAAAAAAAATAAGTTAAATAAAATAAATAAATAAATTTAAAAAAAAACAATAATTACCCTTTATATAATAATATATTTACTTTTAAGAAAACAAAACATTTAGAATTATAAAAATAAAGGAATATCATATACTATGAAATGGATGTCATTTGCTTCACATAGATATTATTTTTATTATAAAAAGGGACTAAAAGACAAAGAAATAAGGATGAGATAACTTCTAGCCTTTCCTATAATTTTTATCTTTGCATTTATTCTCATTTTAAATTCATAACCCCTTTTAAGAGAATGGGAATATATAAAGAAGATTTATATTATTTGTGATGAGAGGTAATTTGTTGGATTAAAATGTGAGGATAGCTCATTATAAAAGGATGGCATGTAGCCCTAAATAGTAATTTTCAACGCTTATCCACTTGGCAACAGATTCATGCATAAAATAAATCTTACATTGATTTCTTTCTTGGTTTTTTTTTGGTATGCCTTAGCTATAATCCATCCACATAAATCTCTTATCACCCATTTCTTTCTAACATTCATAATTTAAAAGGGGCTATCGAAAAGTTTAGCTGGGGAATTTTTGGACGAGATTCCAAAGGAATACTCTTATCTTGAGGTGCTTACAAAAGAAAAGAACAGAGTCATGGCAGTAGCAATTATTTATATGCTCAGTAAATCGAACTAGAGTAATCTCATATCCATGCATGATTGAAACCTTGTTAGCTATCTATGTGCCTACTGCTGAAATTAAACAGAGCCAAGATTGGATTAGATAATTCACGAGGATCTATTATTTTTATTCAACTTGTAAAGCATGTTTTAATTATTTTTCAAGAATTATGAAACCAAACACCAAAACAATACATTTGAAACATAAATACCATATACAATATAATTCAATCTAAATACCATTATAGATTTTGCAGATAAATAGATTAGTTTTATTTTTCCATATCATGTGGTAAATCACGTTTTCATTGAAACTGTGATTAAATCAACATTAAACTCCTCGCACACAATTGGGATCCATGATAAACGCTTTATGGGTTTTGTTCCTCACTCTTTCCCCATTCCAAAACATATTAAACTTTTCAATTTGGTGAAACAAGTGAGAGTTATGTTCATTTTAGTATCGTCTTGTATTGCTGCCAGTTTATAGAAATCTGGTGAGTTTAATTGCAGTCAAAACTGCTCTTTATTGGTTTGATTTTATAAAAAAAATATTTTGGGTTTTGTCCATCATTCTTTCCCCTTTTCAGATCATATTGAAGTTTAAAATTTGGTTTAATATCGTAAAAGTTATCACTATTTTAACGATGCTTTTTTTTTTAATTACAATCAGCAAATTGAAATTTGTAGAATGATTATATGTTTGATTTATTGTCAAATTTCCTTGTAAGATTTAATAATATGATATAATTATTTACTTCTTATGAGTATTAAAATTTTAATTGATGATCTATTTTTAAAGTGAATTAGTCCTTATTAATGTATTTTCTTTATATTTCATTTTTATTTTGTAAATAGATTAAAGAAGGAATTGGTTATTGACATGTTCAAATTAGAATACATAATCTTTTTATGAAATGTACATATTCAGAAAGAGAGAGACAAAACGACTAGAGATGATAATCAGATATTTTTTTATCCTATTTTATTATTTATTAAAATGAAGCTATTTCTTTGCTTATATATATTCCTACATTTAATTTCCGAGAATAACTAAATCCCTTGAGTACTATAAGAGAAAATAAAAGTTGTTTATTTATAGATGAGATTTAGGAAATGATATCTAAAAAGTCACACTATCTGATAATATGTCTTTTCTTCATTATACTTATTTATTGACTAGAATTTGTATAGTTTCAAGATCAATATGTGAGCACTTCTATCTTTTTGTTCTCGTTTTTTTTTTGTCAAGTATAAGGGTCAAAGATTGAGAGTTGGGTTGCACATGAGGGTTGTGTGTGTGTCATCTAGTTGTTTTCTAAGATTAATTAGGAGGTTCTATATGTGGGTCTAGTCATTATCCTTGACCTTGAACTTGTGTTCCCTAGCATAGTTGAACCAGTGACATTAAGTATATGAGTATATTGTTGTCAAATTAATTGTGAGAGTTGCACTTATTATCATCCGACCATCTGACCAAGTGAGTGTTGGTTGAAGTCTTGTGTTGAACTATGGTTCCTCTACGAATTATATACGTAGGCAAGGCCGTTAGTGATGAACCCCCAAGGAATTAGGTCTGGCCCCTTAGGTTCCCCCATACTTTTCTTGAAAAGCATACTTTTGTGAGTTTTCTCTTGAGTTGTTAAACAAAATTTTGGTATTTGTGTTTTGTCCTTAGCTGAGTTGGTGAGGGAGATTCTTGGGCATTACACTTTCACCCTTCTCATAGCCAAGACCTCGCTTGTCATTTGTATCCTTCTGAATTTTGGTTATCTCATCAAGCTTAGCAAAACTTATACTAGACTTTTCCTTGAATTCATTTTCAATAGCAAGCTCATTTCCAAGAGTAACTATCTGTCTCTCAATCTCGTGTTCATAGTTTTTGTCCTGTTGCAGTTCTTCCTCTAGCTGAATGGTTCTACTGTTAATTTTGTTGCATTCTTCAGATTTTTCTTTCAAGGATTGGGAAAGATTCTCCTCATTCTTCTTCCTTTGTTAAATCTCTTTGGTAAACTTTATTGCCACAGATTCCATCTCAACTTTTAGAGTTGCATTGTCCTTGGCTAGCTTTTCACATTCTTCTATTATTTCTTTTAGGGTTTGATTTAGATGGAAATCATCTGAACTTTTACTTCAACTGATCACACAACTCCTTCCTCTTCTCCCTTGACTCATTTATCTTATCCTTCAATGATTGATTGAATTTTTTGGCATCTACAAGATTTTCCTTTAATTCCATGACCTCCACTTTAGATTGATCAAGATCATCAAGTGCTACCATAAGCTATTGTTGAAGACCACCAACATCCATTTTAATTCAAGATTCACCTCAAGCTATTAAACTTCTAAAGAGGAACTTGTTCTAATACCAATTGTTGGACACTAGGAACACTGAGAGGGGGGGTGAATCAATGTTCACTGATTTTGATTTCCAAGACAGATCTAAAACCATTAACAACAATAATTAAACTTCATATAGCATTTGCAACACATAACAGATGAAATCATGCAATCTCATTAATGAGCACCATAACACCAGATATTTTTTACGTGGAAACCCTATTAGGGAAAAAATCATGGCAAAGATTAATCCACAATGTTTACTCTGTTAAAAGTAAAATAGAAAGAATGGGAATGCACTTGCATTCAAGCGCACTGCCTAGAGCTCACTGCTCGAAAGAGAAAGGCTCACTTCCTTACAAAATATAATTGAAATTACAACAAAATTTTGAACTGAGAGTACAGTATCTACAAATTCCAAAATTCAGTTCCACTGAGGTTGTTGATCAGATTCTAAATCTCTTGACCGGATCGCACTTCTACTCTGCTCTGCTCTGCATACCAAAACTATTATGCCCTCAAATAATTAATCTTCTCTTTTCGATCTTTTCTTGGCACTCCTTCACTACTGCATTGTGTCTAAAACCATGACTTGCATTCACTCACAAAATGGTTTATCGATCTCCTTTATATACCTGCTAATCATA
>VDFB02166307.1:36618-46679 GCA_007258455.2 Sequoia sempervirens | reverse complement strand
TCTCCTAAATTCCTAATCCCATTTTTCTAAATCCTAATTCATTTTCCTACGTCATAATTCACTTGTTCTAATTCCTAATAACCTAGCCCCCTTTACCCTTTACACATGATTCTATAAAAACTAATTTATTAACTTTTTCCTTTCCACTTCACTACCTAAAACAAATAAAATAAATTCTAAATTTCCTATTATTCTACACATCACTCATTTCATAACGGTCTCCCAAATATTAAAAATACAATATAAAAATATTCCTTTTATCTCTACCATCTATCTTGCAACATCCAAACTAACTTAATCCCGACCCTTGATCTCCTAAATCTTACCCATTGATCTCACTTTCTAAAATTCCATATATTCATCCATCCCCAAATCATTTTCATATACATACATGCTTGATTATATTATTATACTATTGGAATAAACAATGACATACCATCCAACCAACAATCTTGGAGCATAACTACTATTTTGGTGGAACAAAAACTCTCTCATAAAATAGATTATTTATTTTATTTAAACGTATAGGTGGGTCCCACATGAGTAAGGAGCTCACCTGCTGAATATAAATGCTTTTTAGAAGGGCCTACAACACCAGGGCACCGAGAGCCAAACCAAGGCTTCACTTGTAGAATAACACTCACAACTCAAAACATTAAATTGCATGAATCACTATATATCTAAACAGGATTTTCAGGCATTCCTAAACAGTCCTGTTGACAACGATGTTGGCTTCATATAGATTTCCATATTCTACCCTAGGTAGTTTCCCAATAATTGTTCATGGGTTTTATTATACTTGTACGATAGGAGGATGGCTGGTGAAGAAGAGAATCCAGTGCTGTGAATAGTAACACTGGTATTTTGTACTTGAAGATTATCAAGCCATGTGGAGTTCATTATTCAATATAAAATCTTCTATTTTTGCAGTGGAGCCATTCTTATTCATTTTACTCTGTATTAATAACTTCTCCCCAGTTCCTCTAAAGTTAAACTGTCGCTTCTGAGATCATTTTTCCTTTTTATTTCCCTTATGTGGGCTGGGCAGGATTTACCCTACAGCCAGCTCTGAACCCTCTATCTTCTTAATAACTAAAAATAAATTTGACTGTATTGAATAACCTAATACCCTAAAAACGTGCATACAACGGTCAAATGTTGCCCTGCTTCGACATACAGAAAAGGTACACTTTATCCGGAGGGTTTCGAGTTACATTGATTAACTTTATGCTAGCTATTACACCTTAATATTAATGTGGAATGGGTATCTTAGTATGTGTATTATGAATATTTATTCTAGGTTGAGTAGGTGAAAGGTTTTTGGTTTTATTATGGTATAATATATTATTATATTATATTAATATTGCATAATAAAATATTTTGTAATTGATTTCAGATTATCATTCGATTTTTATTATACAACAATATATTTAGGTATTATCAAATTAGAGAATTAAATATTAATTAATATTTATATTTTTACATTAAAATAATTGTTGGGCTGTGAATGTTGACTATATTATTTTTATGGGTTAACATTTACCTCTTTTGATCATTATCATTAGCATCTAAAGCAATTGCATTTTTAATTCACAAGGACCTTTATCGTGAAATAGGATAACAATGATCATTGTCTCTATGAGGAATGTTTATTGTTACATATAATTGCTACACCGGTTTGTGTGTCCAACTTAAGCTAGGAAAATTAGATTATTGGAGACATGTCCTAGATGATCTGGAGGCCATGACATGGCTCCCTTACTTGGATTGTGAGGTGTGGCTAGAGGATCAGGTGGAAATGCCGTACATGCTACTATCACAATACTTGATGGGACAGACACGTTCTATACTCAAGATATATTTGTATCTGTGGGTTTTTCGTCAGTTTGGATGAGTTCAGGTGATGCCTCAGGGGGTTTCCCATTATGCATGACGATGAAAAGATGTGACAGAGTGGCGGTCGTGCTTATATTATGATGTTGCTTATACCGAGTATTATACATTGGCACCATTTTTCTGGGATTATGCTCCATAGGTTGCAGATGCAAGGATGATAGAGGATTATTCTGAGTATTTCTACACACATCCCTTTCCGAGGTTATCTAGTCCTTATGAGCCAATTCCGCCAGTTGATGATGATGATAGGGCACCACCTCAAGCATCGAGATAAAGGGGGGATGGAGAGGAGGAGGAGAGTTATATTGGGGATGGAGGGGATGATGATTGTGTTGAGGGTGGTGGTGGGGGTGGTGACAATAGTGGCGGTGGTGGTGATGATGGTGGTGGTGGCGATGATGGTGGTGGTGATGGTGGTAGCTCAAGTGCAGGGCTATCAGGTGTAGTTGGTAGTCACATCCCGTATTTTGCAATTCCTAGACGTAGGAGTACTATCGTATCTCAGTCGGTGATTCCTAGGATTTGGATTGGAGTCCCCTCTCATCAGCAATAGGCCCAGATAGAGTCATTACAATCATAGATTTAGACTCTTTAGGGTGAGTTAGTGTAGGATCGGGCATAGGTTCAGACACTCACGACTAAGAGAGGTGCATACAGGCAGGAGGTACATCATGTACAAACATAGGTTCAAACTCTTCAGGATCAGTTAGTGCAGGCTTAGGCACAGGTTCATACATTGACGACTAAGAGAGATGCAGATAGGTAGCAAGTACAATAGGTAAAGGAATAGGTTGTCATACTTACCATAGAGAGGGATGTCGTGAGACAATAGGCAGAGAAGGATGAGGCCATTACTAAGAGATTATAGCAGGTTACAACATTTTTCGGTAGATTCGATTATTTTAGAGAGATACAACACATAGTTTAGGAGGCTCAGTTTTACAGGGGTAAATACAATGAGTTGGTTCCTCTCGAGTGGCAAGAGAGCTTTGTATAGTCTCGATCTGGCAAGTCTCGGTCTCTGATTGTTATCATGGGTGTTACACAACCATTGCCTCAAGATAGGAGATATCCTGGTGCATGTCTGCTAGGTGGAGGAGGTACCGGTTCTATGATTCCAGCACTGTCTGGGGAGAGCTCAACATAGCTCTAGTTAGGGTAGCATATTTTGATGTGTGTTGGACATGATGCATACACTGTTGTGACATTGATGATGTACATCTTGCTTTCAGACTTCACGATACAATGCCATTTTTGATATTGATGTATCTCATCATACTTTTGGATATCCTCATACACTTTGACATTATGATTTTTTAGGTTATATGATATGAAGCAATGATTATGATCTATGTGTTGATATGATGATAAATGTCTATGATGCATTTAATTTCCATGTTATGATGAGTATTATGATGTACATTTTATTTCTATGTTATGATGATGTTGATGGTATGTTATATGATGGATTTGAGTTTTTTGTACTTTTTCTATGTAAATAAATGATGCCATGAATGAATGAATGTGTATATAAAATGATTGTGTGATGGTACCTAATTCTATGAGAATGTATGCAATTATGATATGATATGATAGTGCAATGATGGATGATTTTATTGATTTATGCAAATGATGTTTTATGCTATCTGAAGTGAATTTGATTATGCAATAATGATATGTGATGAAATGTGATGTTCATATTGATTATGTATGGATGTGATGATAATGAGATATAATGATTATGTAAATGTGTGATGTTTTGTAATGATGAATTATTATTATGTGATGCAAATGATTATGTAGATGATTGTGTTCTAGGGTCTTAAGCTTAAATGAGTGAATCTATCCATCTTCCAAGAGTTGTGGGAAGATTGTCATTAGTTGATTCTTTGTTAAATTAAGCTTTCACAAAACCTGACATATTTCCCAATTCTTTTGGAAATATGAAGAGACTCACTCATTTAAGCTTAGTGAACCACATTCCTAATGCCACTATATGAAATGATTTTGATTATGTAAATGAGATGCGATGCACGTCCTTTTGTGTTTTCTAATGCAAATATTATGATGTGATGCATGAATGGATGAATGATGTAATGTTTCTTGATGTAAGTGATATGAAACTAAATGAGAATGTTTTCTAATTGATGATAATGCAAGTGATGTGTAACTATATGAAAATGATGTGTTTTTGGCAATGTCAAGTGTACTCGATCCCTTAATGCAAGATATAACATCATTGTTGTAGCTTTGGAAATCCCATAAATACAGATGCAAACTAACATGGATGCACTCTACTCTAACCATGTAGATCTCGTATGCAAAAATTTTCATTCATAATAGCCAATTTGTCATGCTTTTTATCATCATTGGGCCTTTAAAATGTTGAAAGTGAGTACAAGCATTGATGGTATATTTAGACCATGATGACCTGAGTACTACTTCCATGATGTTTGATAGTACAAGTTAACATAAGTATCTAAATATAATCAAATCGAGATGACCTGAGTATTGCTTGCGTAAAGAGACAAGAGTTAACTATTTTCCTATGCAAATTTGGAATGTCATTAGTGATACTTTGTAGAGTACGTCTCGTGACAATTTGCACAGTAATAATGATAAACTCATAGACAACAGACAAAGAAAAATAATACTCCCTCCTAGCTCCTCTAGTTTGATGCATTATCGAGGGACTCCAGAGATATGATAACAAAAATCAAAGTTCAATAGTTAAACTTTCGAGTGTGACATGATAAACCCATGGTTTAGAAGAATATCATCCATTTGAAATTTGCTTTTGATTTAATTGATTTGGTTGTTTGATTTGGATGGTTGATGTGTTCATGTTTGTGTGACTGATGTTCAATGTTGAGTTGCACTATGATCATTGTTTTGGGTTGTGTTGTACTACTGTTGTTTGTCTGTTGGTTCAAGCTCAAAGTTTATTGCCCTCGGTGAGTTCTAGATTTTTCCCCCAGTCTAGGGTGATACACGACTGTGATGCTAGGATATGTACATGGTGCTTTCCAAGGATAGGCAGATGGATGGCGAAAGCAAATGGTTGGCATGCTTAAATAGATGGAAAGCTAACCTATCACAAATAGCGCCTATTTCCAGGTTTTGACTACTTGTTTTTATTGCACTTTTTTAGATTTTATGATTTTTTTTTTTTAAATTAATTTTTTCCTAATTTTTAAATTTTTTTATCTTTTTTGACTTTTTCTGTTTTTACCAAGATGCTTTTTTTCCAGGTTTTCATCAAGGAAACCATTTCTTCATGACATTTTCTGATGTTTTTGGTATTTTTTAGGACCTCTTCTCGACACACTGGATAATTAAACTATAGAACTTCTTGAGATGCAGGTGTGATAGGTTGAATATACACATTAGAAAATGAGCAGCAAACTAAAGAGTGCAAATAAACACCAAAACAACCTACACCTCAAGATTATCAGTTCAGTCAACAATAAATAATCCTTGGTGAAGTCTGGTGGTGTCTTCAGTGGATGTGTGTCAGACTGTAAAATAGTCTCCCTCAAAAATGAGAGAAAAGAGGGGGTATTTATAGGGATTTTAAGAATTCCAAGAAGAAATGGATGGTTGAGATTGATCCCAACATGGCCAAGATGTAGGGCTATGGTGAGTTGAGAACTCACAAGCCCTCACATCTTGACATGTGGCAAGGGGAGAGGCTTAAGAAAGATGAGGTGGACAGGAGGTGTAAGAGAAGTACATGACATGGATGTACTTCAAAGGACCATAGGGATTTGGTCAAGATATCCTCATAAAGGATGTCCTTGTCCCATGTGGGTGAGAGGACATGTGAGGAATTAAAAATTCCTCAAATATCCTTATGGGGAGAGGGGAAAGAATTTTAAATTCCAAAGGGTACATTGGGGGATTAAATGTGAATTAAAAATTCACATAGGGAAGTGGAGTGCCTTGTCCAAAAGGGGAAGGCCTTTAATAAGGTTGACCAAGGACACATGTCATAAAGGACATGGGGAAGAGAAAATGAATTTAATATTCCTTGAAAGATGAGAGTGGAATTAAAAATTCCTCAAAGGACTTTGGGAAGACAAAAGGAATTAAAAATTCCTTGGGGGATGGGAAGAGTTGACTAAAGGGGTGATTAGACAAGTTGATGAGGGGTTAGAGGAAGGTTAGGTGGCTAAGAAAGATTAGAGGCCAACTTGCAAAAGTTGGAGGATGTGACACCTCCTAATCAAGGATTAGGCATGTGCACATCCTAATGATAGGATTAGAAGAAGGATTAAGATAAGATAAAAATGGAGGATGTGACATGAAGGGAATTAAATAAATGGAATATTTATTTAATTCAATTGATGGAAGGAGGATTAAAGAGATAAGGTATTATTGATTAAATACCTTAGGGATTTGGCAGAATTAAAGTTATTAATTAAAATATTAAGCTGACATTGCTTAATTACTTGAAATAAGAAAGAAAGGGGATGAATTTGGATAAATTAAGTGTCCAAATTTAGATGTCTACATTTTCCCCTCTTTGCAGGATGGTGTTAAGTAGCATCATTTCAAAGATCATTAAAATATAGAACCTAGAAGAAGATGGTTAGATTGGAAAGGATGCCCCAGTCATTCAAAGAAGTGACTAGGAAGGAAGATGATGGGGGTGAAGATGACGAGTTAGGGATGAAGGATGCCCCCTCGAGAGGACATGCGGGTTCAAGAGAACATGAGTGTGCTCTCGAAATGGATGAGATGATGTAAAGGGAGATGAAGTAGATGCAAAGTGATGGGTAAGAAAGGATGAAAAAGGCGGCAATAGATTGGGAGGGAAGCGTGATGAAGGATGAATGGATGGGGGATTTTGATAGGCGAGAGGGATGAAGAGAGAATGAAATCCAAAATGCAATTTTTCCATCGTGGAGCATTGATTTTGCTAACATAAGACACAGATGCCAAGGTATGAAGAACCAAAGGCTGATTAGTGTCTAATCTGAAACAAACATAACAAACAAAGAGAGGGGCTATCCCAACACCCCAAAGTCATGAGTGACCTTGGTGGGGCCAGTGTGGGATAACCACAAGCACACAAGGATGCCCTAGCGTAACACAAGACCTCAGGGATCTTGGTGGGTACTACGTGGGACAACCAAGAAGACAAAGAAAAGATCAAGATACACCCCTATGTTGACTAGTCAAAGCACACCATGATATGATGGATCAAGGCGACCATGGCAAGTGATGATAGGGAGCTCAAATGATAAACAAAATCCAAAAGCATCAAAAGATCACAATGAATTTCAAATGTCCTTTGCCATAGGATCAATCAAGGGGATGGATGGGATTGATGAGGTCTGTTAGGAAGGATGCATCCTGTTGAGACTGATGATGGATACTAAATTAAAAGATTGATATGACACAAGATATTCAGAATTGATTGGATTTAATGATACAAGTGGATCTTGTTGGTTAAGAACCAGCTAGATAAGGGCATAGCTTGATGACACGACACGAGACATGACACAAGATAGGAGACCTTGATGGATGATAAAGACGGGACAGACAAATAGGAACAAGATAAGAAGATTGATGATAGATGATAAAGGATAAGATGGACAAAGTAGAAAGATTGATGATAGGCGATAAAGGGACAAAGTGGACAATGAAGATCAATGATGGAACCCTGGGGGCAGATCAAATGATCGACCTTGCCTACGTGAAAGCATAGGGGCAACATAGTTCGATAAAAGGCCAAAGACAAGTGATGGATGAAAGATGATGAGATAACCCTAGATAAGGGGATAAAATGATTGGACCGACACGATGGGACAATATAAGCCTATTGGATTGGATTGGAGGATGATGGTGATCACGAAGCTTAGGGATGGGATAGTTATCCAAGTCATCAAAAGAGGAATTGGGAGGATGATAGGATGGATAGATGAATGATGAGATAATGAATGATGAGATAGTAGGCTATAGCTAGATACCAATGACAAGGGATTATAAGATGGGATGAGGAGAAGGAGATGAGGATGGGAAGATGAAAAGGATGGGGGAGATAGGTAGGGATGGAATAGTGAGATAGGGATGTGATGGTGGACGGGTATGAAGATAGGAGTGGGAAGATGGATATAAGGATTGTGTGGAGGGATAAAAGATAAGGATGGGGAGATGGATATATCGATAAGGAGATAAGGATAGGGAAATGGAAGGGAGTGATTTGATGGAATGAATGATGTCTCCAAGGACTGTATCACAAAGGAAGGTAGATGCCCCCACTCTAGATAGGTCATGTGTGAGGAGGCATGAGGGATGAAATAGAGAAGGATAGGAAAATAAAGGAGTGGGATGGATGAAGATAGGATGCATGGATAAGGAAGGGAGATTGAGGGTAGCATGAAAAGTGGATCAGGAAGGTAGACAAGTGTGAATGATAGTTGGGGTAGTGTGCGGATGAGGGGAATGTATGCTAAGAGGTGTCCAAAGCATTTTTATATGTTTTCCCATATCTTTATCAAGATCACAAGGAGGATGGAAGGATTGGGATAAATGAGATATGCCAAGTAGAATGTGTAAGATAGGGAGGATGGAGGGGATGAATGAAAAGGATGTATAGGATGGAGACTGGTGCATAGCTGGAAGCAAAGCGGATGGAGGGGATGCAAATCAAGAAGCTGCCCCCAAGTGCAGATGGGAATTCACGCATGACGCCTATTTTCCAGGTTTTCATCATGGTACTTATCCAAGGCACTTGTTTGCCAAGTTCTCACCATTGGACGGATTATTTCTCTTTACTATTTTATTTTTTGATTTTTGATTTTTTTTGGAGTTTTTGACTTTTTTGGATTTTTGGATAACATGCGGAAGGAGACGGATAAGGGTAGGGAGGCGAATAAGTGGATTTAGAAGACATGTGATAAGGATATGGATGAAGGACTCAAGCATCAAGTTCCATAGGAGGTATTAAGAGCCCATGTTTGAAGTGATTGTTGGATGTTAGTACAACCTTATTAGGATAAATGGATTATGCAAGAGGATGAATTAGAGGGATTTGAGAGGGGAGATACATGGGATAATGGATGGGATGCTACAAAGGGTATGGATGGAATGATGGGGTGGATATGTGATGGGGAGATGTGTTTAGGACCAACATTGGTACATGTGGTGGTGGATGTAGAAAGATAAGAGGATGAATGGATGGAGAATGTGGGGATAATGGAGATGGAATAGTGAATTTCGGGACATAGGGACCCAAAACAGACTTAGGAGATGAAAGGTGGGTATGGTTAGCTTTTGGATTAGCAACTTTGGATGTTCTTACAGATTTTTCATTTGATGGCATTGCATCTTTTTTCTTTGGGATCCACATGGTTTTGATTTTTGCTTTGGTGGCTCTTTGCGAGCTATAGATTTGATTTTGATTTTGGATTTTGTTTTTCTTTCCTTTACCATGTCTTTTAAAGGGGACATGGGAAGCTTTAGATTCATGTGGGTGTTTAGATTGATGCATTTTTCCTCTGGCATCCAAAGTGCTTGTACTAGCAATGGCATGGGTGTGAGAAGATGGATGATGTGGAGCAATGGAGGTAGGATGATGAGGATTATGTGTAGATGGAGGATGTGCAGGTATGTGCCTTTGTTGATCCTAATTATGGGACATGCTAGAGGGATGTTTATGATGGATGACATGTATAGGTGTTGGATGGGTGAAAGGATGAGATGGAGGAGGTGATCTTGGGATATACAGACCCAAGATGGGTAGAGTAGATGAAGGACGGGAGATGGTGGATGGAGGGATGTAAGGACCCAAAATGGACGGAGTAGATGAAGGAGGAATATGGATAGTTGTTTTGAGGTCATACAATAGAGGAGGAGGGATGGCAGCATATGATCTGGCGGAGCGATGGGCAGAGCCAGAAGTTCTTTTGGAGAAGGCTCGTTGAGGACGTCTAGAAGTTGTACCAACATCTTTAGATTGTGAGTCTTGGGAAATAGATCCAAGACCTTGCATGCAGATTTGTTCTTTGACTTGGATGGGCTCAAAAATACCTTGCTCGTGAAGGCCTAGACCTTTTCCTTGATAGTTCATGTTCTTGAAACATTAGTCATGATAGGATTTTTGTTGTGATTCTCAAAACATATAGTCCATTATTAGGTGGGATGATGGGTGGTGGTAT
>VDFB02166307.1:0-36518 GCA_007258455.2 Sequoia sempervirens | reverse complement strand
TGTCACATCCTCCAACTTTTGCAAGTTGGCCTCTAATATTTCTTAGCCACCTAACCTTCCTCTAACCCCTCATCAACTTGTCTAATCACCCCTTTAGTCAACTCTTCCCATCCCCCAAAGAATTTTTAATTCCTTTTGTCTTCCCAAAGTCCTTTGAAGAATTTTTAATTCCACTCTCATCTTTCAAGGAATATTAAATTCCTTTTCTCTTCCCCATGTCCTTTATGACATGTGTCCTTGGTCAACCTTATTAAAGGAATTCCCCTTTTGGACAAGGCACTCCACTTCCTTATGTGGTTTTTGATTTCATTTAATCTGATGCACCCTTTGGAATTTAAAATTCTTTCCCCTCTCCCCATAAGGATATTTGAGGAATTTTTAATTCCTCACATGTCCTCTCACCCACATGGGACAAGGACATCCTTTATGAGGATATCTTGGCCAAATCCCTATGGTCCTTTGAGTACATCTTGTCGTAGCCACTTCCCTTACACCTCATGTCCACCTCATCTTTCTTAAGCCTCTCCCCTTGCCACATGTCAAGATGTGAGGGCTTGTGAGTTCTCAGCTCACCATAGCCCTACATCTTGGCCATGTTGGGATCAATCTCAACTGTCCATTTCTTCTAGGAATTCTCAAAATTCCTATAAATACCCCCTCTTTTCTCTCATTTTGAGGGAGATCATTTTGCTAGCCAAACTCTTGCAATTATATTTCTCAACCTACACTTAGCCATTTTCATGTTTTCATCCATTTGCACTCATCCTCACATCATCATTTAGCTTGCATCTTGTGCCATCCAAGGAGCATACACATCAAAGATCGAAGGGCCAACCAAAGGATCGATTCGACACAAGGTATAAAGTTCCATTTATTGTTTTTTATCTTGTGTTGATTCCAACTTAGGCTAATCTTGAGGTGTAGGTTGTTTTGGTGTTTATTTGCACTCTTTAGTTTGCTGCTCATTTTCTAATGTGTATATTCAACCTATCACACCTGCATCTCAAGAAGTTCTATAGTTTAATTATCCAGTGTGTCGAGAAGAGGTCCTAAAAAATACCAAAAACATCAGAAAATGTCATGAAGAAATGGTTTCCTTGATGAAAACCTGGAAAAAAAGCATCTTGGTAAAAACAGAAAAAGTCAAAAAAGATAAAAATTTAAAAATTAGAAAAATTAATTTAAAAAAAAAAAATCATAAAATCTAAAAAAGTGCAATAAAAACAAGTAGTCAAAACCTGGAAATAGGCGCTATTTGTGATAGGTTAGCTTTCCATCTATTTAAGCATGCCAACCATTTGCTTTCGCCATCCATCTGCCTATCCTTGGAAAGCACCATGTACATATCCTAGCATCACAGTCGTGTATCACCCTAGACTGGGGGAAAAATCTAGAACTCACCGAGGGCAATAAACTTTGAGCTTGAACCAACAGACAAACAACAGTAGTACAACACAACCCAAAACAATGATCATAGTGCAACTCAACATTGAACATCAGTCACACAAACATGAACACATCAACCATCCAAATCAAACAACCAAATCAATTAAATCAAAAGCAAATTTCAAATGGATGATATTCTTCTAAACCATGGGTTTATCATGTCACACTCGAAAGTTTAACTATTGAACTTTGATTTTTGTTATCATATCTCTGGAGTCCCTCGATAATGCATCAAACTAGAGGAGCTAGGAGGGAGTATTATTTTTCTTTGTCTGTTGTCTATGAGTTTATCATTATTACTGTGCAAATTGTCACGAGACGTACTCTACAAAGTATCACTAATGACATTCCAAATTTGCATAGGAAAATAGTTAACTCTTGTCTCTTTACGCAAGCAATACTCAGGTCATCTCGATTTGATTATATTTAGATACTTATGTTAACTTGTACTATCAAACATCATGGAAGTAGTACTCAGGTCATCATGGTCTAAATATACCATCAATGCTTGTACTCACTTTCAACATTTTAAAGGCCCAATGATGATAAAAAGCATGACAAATTGGCTATTATGAATGAAAATTTTTGCATACGAGATCTACATGGTTAGAGTAGAGTGCATCCATGTTAGTTTGCATCTGTATTTATGGGATTTCCAAAGCTACAACAATGATGTTATATCTTGCATTAAGGGATCGAGTACACTTGACATTGCCAAAAACACATCATTTTCATATAGTTACACATCACTTGCATTATCATCAATTAGAAAACATTCTCATTTAGTTTCATATCACTTACATCAAGAAACATTACATCATTCATCCATTCATGCATCACATCATAATATTTGCATTAGAAAACACAAAAGGACGTGCATCGCATCTCATTTACATAATCAAAATCATTTCATATAGTGGCATTAGGAATGTGGTTCACTAAGCTTAAATGAGTGAGTCTCTTCATATTTCCAAAAGAATTGGGAAATATGTCAGGTTTTGTGAAAGCTTAATTTAACAAAGAATCAACTAATGACAATCTTCCCACAACTCTTGGAAGATGGATAGATTCACTCATTTAAGCTTAAGACCCTAGAACACAATCATCTACATAATCATTTGCATCACATAATAATAATTCATCATTACAAAACATCACACATTTACATAATCATTATATCTCATTATCATCACATCCATACATAATCAATATGAACATCACATTTCATCACATATCATTATTGCATAATCAAATTCACTTCAGATAGCATAAAACATCATTTGCATAAATCAATAAAATCATCCATCATTGCACTATCATATCATATCATAATTGCATACATTCTCATAGAATTAGGTACCATCACACAATCATTTTATATACACATTCATTCATTCATGGCATCATTTATTTACATAGAAAAAGTACAAAAAACTCAAATCCATCATATAACATACCATCAACATCATCATAACATAGAAATAAAATGTACATCATAATACTCATCATAACATGGAAATTAAATGCATCATAGACATTTATCATCATATCAACACATAGATCATAATCATTGCTTCATATCATATAACCTAAAAAATCATAATGTCAAAGTGTATGAGGATATCCAAAAGTATGATGAGATACATCAATATCAAAAATGGCATTGTATCGTGAAGTCTGAAAGCAAGATGTACATCATCAATGTCACAACAGTGTATGCATCATGTCCAACACACATCAAAATATGCTACCCTAACTAGAGCTATGTTGAGCTCTCCCCAGACAGTGCTGGAATCATAGAACCGGTACCTCCTCCACCTAGCAGACATGCACCAGGATATCTCCTATCTTGAGGCAATGGTTGTGTAACACCCATGATAACAATCAGAGACCGAGACTTGCCAGATCGAGACTATACAAAGCTCTCTTGCCACTCGAGAGGAACCAACTCATTGTATTTACCCCTGTAAAACTGAGCCTCCTAAACTATGTGTTGTATCTCTCTAAAATAATCGAATCTACCGAAAAATGTTGTAACCTGCTATAATCTCTTAGTAATGGCCTCATCCTTCTCTGCCTATTGTCTCACGACATCCCTCTCTATGGTAAGTATGACAACCTATTCCTTTACCTATTGTACTTGCTACCTATCTGCATCTCTCTTAGTCGTCAATGTATGAACCTGTGCCTAAGCCTGCACTAACTGATCCTGAAGAGTTTGAACCTATGTTTGTACATGATGTACCTCCTGCCTGTATGCACCTCTCTTAGTCGTGAGTGTCTGAACCTATGCCCGATCCTACACTAACTCACCCTAAAGAGTCTAAATCTATGATTGTAATGACTCTATCTGGGCCTATTGCTGATGAGAGGGGACTCCAATCCAAATCCTAGGAATCACCGACTGAGATACGATAGTACTCCTACGTCTAGGAATTGCAAAATACGGGATGTGACTACCAACTACACCTGATAGCCCTGCACTTGAGCTACCACCATCACCACCACCATCATCGCCACCACCACCATCATCACCACCACCGCCACTATTGTCACCACCCCCACCACCACCCTCAACACAATCATCATCCCCTCCATCCCCAATATAACTCTCCTCCTCCTCTCCATCCCCCCTTTATCTCGATGCTTGAGGTGGTGCCCTATCATCATCATCAACTGGCGGAATTGGCTCATAAGGACTAGATAACCTCGGAAAGGGATGTGTGTAGAAATACTCAGAATAATCCTCTATCATCCTTGCATCTGCAACCTATGGAGCATAATCCCAGAAAAATGGTGCCAATGTATAATACTCGGTATAAGCAACATCATAATATAAGCACGACCGCCACTCTGTCACATCTTTTCATCGTCATGCATAATGGGAAACCCCCTGAGGCATCACCTGAACTCATCCAAACTGACGAAAAACCCACAGATACAAATATATCTTGAGTATAGAACGTGTCTGTCCCATCAAGTATTGTGATAGTAGCATGTACGGCATTTCCACCTGATCCTCTAGCCACACCTCACAATCCAAGTAAGGGAGCCATGTCATGGCCTCCAGATCATCTAGGACATGTCTCCAATAATCTAATTTTCCTAGCTTAAGTTGGACACACAAACCGGTGTAGCAATTATATGTAACAATAAACATTCCTCATAGAGACAATGATCATTGTTATCCTATTTCACGATAAAGGTCCTTGTGAATTAAAAATGCAATTGCTTTAGATGCTAATGATAATGATCAAAAGAGGTAAATGTTAACCCATAAAAATAATATAGTCAACATTCACAGCCCAACAATTATTTTAATGTAAAAATATAAATATTAATTAATATTTAATTCTCTAATTTGATAATACCTAAATATATTGTTGTATAATAAAAATCGAATGATAATCTGAAATCAATTACAAAATATTTTATTATGCAATATTAATATAATATAATAATATATTATACCATAATAAAACCAAAAACCTTTCACCTACTCAACCTAGAATAAATATTCATAATACACATACTAAGATACCCATTCCACATTAATATTAAGGTGTAATAGCTAGCATAAAGTTAATCAATGTAACTCGAAACCCTCCGGATAAAGTGTACCTTTTCTGTATGTCGAAGCAGGGCAACATTTGACCGTTGTATGCACGTTTTTAGGGTATTAGGTTATTCAATACAGTCAAATTTATTTTTAGTTATTAAGAAGATAGAGGGTTCAGAGCTGGCTGTAGGGTAAATCCTGCCCAGCCCACATAAGGGAAATAAAAAGGAAAAATGATCTCAGAAGCGACAGTTTAACTTTAGAGGAACTGGGGAGAAGTTATTAATACAGAGTAAAATGAATAAGAATGGCTCCACTGCAAAAATAGAAGATTTTATATTGAATAATGAACTCCACATGGCTTGATAATCTTCAAGTACAAAATACCAGTGTTACTATTCACAGCACTGGATTCTCTTCTTCACCAGCCATCCTCCTATCGTACAAGTATAATAAAACCCATGAACAATTATTGGGAAACTACCTAGGGTAGAATATGGAAATCTATATGAAGCCAACATCGTTGTCAACAGGACTGTTTAGGAATGCCTGAAAATCCTGTTTAGATATATAGTGATTCATGCAATTTAATGTTTTGAGTTGTGAGTGTTATTCTACAAGTGAAGCCTTGGTTTGGCTCTCGGTGCCCTGGTGTTGTAGGCCCTTCTAAAAAGCATTTATATTCAGCAGGTGAGCTCCTTACTCATGTGGGACCCACCTATACGTTTAAATAAAATAAATAATCTATTTTATGAGAGAGTTTTTGTTCCACCAAAATAGTAGTTATGCTCCAAGATTGTTGGTTGGATGGTATGTCATTGTTTATTCCAATAGTATAATAATATAATCAAGCATGTATGTATATGAAAATGATTTGGGGATGGATGAATATATGGAATTTTAGAAAGTGAGATCAATGGGTAAGATTTAGGAGATCAAGGGTCGGGATTAAGTTAGTTTGGATGTTGCAAGATAGATGGTAGAGATAAAAGGAATATTTTTATATTGTATTTTTAATATTTGGGAGACCGTTATGAAATGAGTGATGTGTAGAATAATAGGAAATTTAGAATTTATTTTATTTGTTTTAGGTAGTGAAGTGGAAAGGAAAAAGTTAATAAATTAGTTTTTATAGAATCATGTGTAAAGGGTAAAGGGGGCTAGGTTATTAGGAATTAGAACAAGTGAATTATGACGTAGGAAAATGAATTAGGATTTAGAAAAATGGGATTAGGAATTTAGGAGAAATGATAAATGATTAAATAAGTTATTAAAACTTATTCCATTATTGGGAAAATCGAAAGATGACAAGACATGTTAAGTCATAAGAATTTTTATGCATCTTCATTATTTCCTTATTTGGGATGTTACAAAAAAGAAATATTGTTTCGAAGAAGAATAAAATATAGCAGCTTTTGGAGAGATGGAACTAATAGTAGGATGCCCCAATCATTGGAAGGATGGAAGTGATGGAAAAGAGGGAAGTAGGATGCCCTCTTGAGATGATAGGAAAGTTTAAAGAACATGAGTGTCCTCTCAAAATGGATGATAGGATTAGAGAATAAAAGTTAAAGGGGTACAAAACGTGGATAGATGAGGGAGATAGTCATTTTGGTGTGAGAAACCTAATATTTGATATAACACTTAATGTTATGCAACAAGGTGTAAGGACTAGGGTAAAAATGCATAAGTGCATAAAGGAATGAATCAAAAAGAAAATATCTCATGCAAGAATATGATTGTACAGTATCAATACAAAAAAAATATGTAAATTTGACTAAATTTATTTTAAACTCTTTTCAAATGTTACATATTTGGGAAAAATAATATTAGGTTTTAGTACTCAACTTAGGCCTTATCAAAGTTATATTTACATTATATTATTTCCATTACATGTTCCAAAAAATACACCAAAAATAACAAATGTAACTTCCAATCCTTTTTCTTATTACAATAAAATTTAGGCACATTAAAATGCTTCACAATAATAGAAAATTATAATAGAAATTGAATAGTAATAAAATATAGTGTTCATATTCATGGTAAACATCAACAAAAGTCTAATATAATGTAGCTATTCTACAACCAAAATGAAACTTCAATGTGAATTCTAAGTGATATCATCCACTAAAGGGGTGGCACCCTCTAATCTCAAATAGATCTAATGGTTTTTCTTCTCAAATCCAAATGCTAAATTACAAGTGCTCAAAATAATATTTAATAATATTTTTATATAGAAATTAATATATAACCCTCATTGAATGGATACATCCCATTTTATATCCTCCACAATAATGGTCAATAATAGATCTTAGAAATGTTGGCCTCATATTGTAACCAATTTATTAAATGAAATATAAGTTATTAGGTACACCCCTTGGAGGGCATAGTCCTATACTCAATAGGTAGAAGTATGGGTCTTACAATGGGAGTGGCCAAGGTATGCTTAGGACCCCACATAGGCATCATGGGTTCATTGTGGCAACGTGGGTCCTTCACAAGGACCCACAATGAACCCAAGGTACCTAGGTAGGTCTCTAGGCATACCTAGGGAATTCTAAGGTGAACCCAAGAGGATCGAAGGCCCACCCAAACCAAATATTAAATAAATAAATAAATTTAAAACATTTTTATAAATGATTTTTTTTTTTTTAAATATTTTTAAAAATATATATATTTTTTTAAATATTTTTAAAAATATATATATATTTTTAAATATTTTTATAAACCAAAAAGTGTCAAATAAGGGAGAGAGGTCGATCGTGTGTATAGTAGGTGATAGCCTAGGCCCCACTTAACAACAATAAAATACCCAAAAAAAATTCAAATATTTTTATTAATATGATAAGACATGTTCATGTTAAATTAGAATTATGTCCTATCATGGGTAGAGTAAATATTTTCTATCTTCCCAAAATTAGGTGAATGGAAATTGATATATTTATTTTCACAATATAAATATTGTTTGCAACCTTCCAAAAAATAGGTTAATGCAAATAGATATATTTATTTCCAAAAAATATGTTTTATTGCATTAAGAGTGAGTTGACATGTGCAAAGCACATTGTAAACTAATCAACTTGGAAATAAATTTTAACATATTACAATAAAAAATGTTCCATTATTCATCCCTCATTGACAAACTATTAGTTCCACCATGTCCATCTATACCAATCTTTTTTGTAATTTACTTTCAACAATGCAAAAAATGAATTCTCAAGCTCACTATGCAATGCAATTTTATAAAAAAAAAATTACTAATTATATCAACCATACTTCACAATTATGATGGGAAAGAAGAGTGTGGAATATGCCTTCCTAATGCTAATCTTCAGGAGAGAGAATCAAATAAATCATTTAAACTTTGCAATTATAGTTCATTTAAGATGCACATATAAGAATATAAGATAGAAACAATGAAATGATAACACAAAATTTACATGGGAAAACCATTTCAAGAAGAAACCCACACACCAAAGCAGAGATCTCTTGTATTATAGTAAAATAAATATTACATAAAAGTTCAAAGCTATGCTCTTCCAAGTGTTAGTTCAGAATGAAGTCAATAGCACTTTGTTACATTTAATCTGATCTTTCACTCTATTCCAATGCACTAAGGCATTACATACATACTTCTCAAGTGTTACAAGAAAACCATCATAACAAATACGTTAACCTCTACAAACACTAAATAGACATAACCACAATCCTTCTAATCCATTCTTAAATCGTCATGGGGTTGCACTAATCTTCATCACTCTACTAGTTACCACCGTACCGCACAATACCACTCCACCGTAGTCCATCCAAAAGACCATTGTGGTGTCCCAAGTTACCACTATACTATTGCACCCCTCATCGGACTATCGCGGGGTTGTAGGTTCTATACAGCCATATCATAGCCCTCATCATCGAACTGTCTATTGGTTGTCAGGGATCAACGATCCTGCATACTCCATACTGCTTAGAAGTCAAGCAAGTAGACTGACAACTATACCTCTAAATAGCAAAGAACAAAGTCTTTTTGCGAGTTGGGATTCGAGGTTTCTTAATAATCGATACTGCAAACTTCATAGGTAAAGCATACAATCGAACTCCGAAGTTTGATTACCAAAACCATTCAATTTTTTTAAGTCATTTTCAACTACATTTGGTAAGCGATAAGCCTGAAGACCAATGCTCGATTACTTGTAAAATTTCTAAGTCTTTTACCATGGCATTTGGTAAGTGATAAGCCCAAAGTCCAAACTCTAAAACTTGTGGGTAACAATTAGGTGAACCTTTACCACCAATCCACTAACTCTAGTTTAAACCTTCACAATACTATGGTGTAGAAGATTTTGACTTAGCTAAGTGTTTCCCTGATTTCAAAGAGCCTTAACTGGTAAGTTTGAGACACTTTTTTCTCAACATTCTCCCACATGATTAAGAACTTATTGGCTTCCAATCAACGCTTGAAGTCACTATATCACCCTAGGCCTCAAGGCCCATTGAATTGCCACACCATCTAAACTTCTCTATTCTCACTAGCTTTGTCAGTGCATCAACAACATTCACCAAAGTTTCAACCTTTTCCAAGTTAACCTTTCCATCTTCCAACATATCATGAACAAAATGATGTTGAACATCAATGTGTTTTGTTCTAGCATGGAAAGTTGGATTTTTCACCAAACATATGGCGCTCTAGCTGTCACAATAAATAGTAATATGTCCTGCCTCAAAACCAACATCCGAACACAATTGTATAAGCCAAATGGATTCTTTACAAGCATGAGTTGCTGCCATGTACTCTACTTCAGTAGGGGACAAAGTGACTACGACTTGTCACTTGCTCATACAACTTATTGCACCATGAAACAACGTAAAAACTTATCCACTAGTGGATCTTCTATTGTCAATATCACCCACCCAATCAGAATCCACATATCCATGAATGCTTAATGAATGCTAATATCTAGTAGAATAACCATGATAACATAAGGCATACTCCAAAGTACCCTTCAAATATCTAAAAACTATTTTCACAACATCCCAATGTGTCTATCCTAGATTAGCTATTAATTGAGTAAGAACTCCCACTACTTGGGAAATTTCTAGCCTAGTATAGACCATTGCATACATTAAACTACCAATTGCGCTTGCATAAGGTACCTTAGTCATGTCCTCCATCTCAGTAAGAGATTTTTGGACAATCTTCAACAAAAAAGCTTTATTCCCTTCAACACAGGAACCACTAATTGTTTACAATCTATCATATTGAATATCTCTAGGACAAAGTTCACGTATTTTCATTGGCGAAGCCAAATATTTCTATTTTCTCTATCCCTTCTAATCTCCATCCCTAGAATATACCTAGCTAAGCCTAGACCCTTCATTTCAAATTGTGTTGACAATTGAGATATTAATTCATAAATCATACCCTTACCATTCCCAATGAACAACATGTCATCCACATATAGGGAAATAATAAGAAGACTACCATTTTCAGTCTTAAAATAAATACAATTGTCATAATTTGATCTCACAAATCCTAAAGACAACACATAGGTATCAAACTTTTGGTACCACATTCTAGGAGACTACTTTAGACCATATAGAGATTTATTTAACTTACATATTGGGTTCTCTTTACCTTTCTCAATGAAATTCTCTAGTTGGGGCATATAAATTTCTTCCTTCAAATCACCATGAAGGAAAGTTGTCTTCACATCCATCTGCTCAATTTCTAAATCATACATTGTTGCAAGTGACAACAAGACTTGAATGGATGTCATCTTTGCTACAGGAGAAAAATATTTCCCCATAATCAATTCCCTCCACCTAGGAATATCAAGTTTCATGGCCAACCTTGCTTTATGCTTCTCGACACTACCATCAAGACCTATATTTTTTTTGAACACTCATTTACATCCAATAGGATTTTGTCCTTTTGGAAAAGGTACTAGATCCCATGTATAATTCTTCTTCAATGATGACATTTCTTCATTCATGGCTCCCAACCAAGAATCTACATCAGACATACCCATAGCCTCTCTAACATCCTAGACTCATTAGTGTTAGCAATTAAAGCAACGACACAACTAGAATCTAACATAAAATATACAAACCTTTTAGGTTGTTTCTTAGCATGCATAGACCTCCTCACAAGTTGAGGCTGAGGTTCTTCATCTTGTTTAAAACTTTCAAAGCTACTTGAGCTCTAGTCATCAATAGGTCCACCAAGAGTATGAAGTTCATCTTTATTAGGTGTGTAGCGTAGAAAGTTGTACACTCTTGAAGAAAGGGGAAATTTCACACTCAATTTGGACCTATTTTGGCACCCTTTCATTAATTACTCTTTAAAAATCTCCATTCATAGGCCTCTGGAACTCATTATTTTGGATCTTGAGGCTTATTTCACTTAAAAATCATATAAAATCCTAATAAAAAGCGTTCAAGACATTCAAATCCCAAAATCCCACCTCAAAAACCTTAGGTGGGACCCATTCGCCACCTTGGGAGAATGAATTCCCTTTGGTGGGACCCATTTTCTAAGAGTGGTGAATAAGTCCCTTTTGGGGCATTTTTCAAGTTTGATTGGGAAATTTACCAACTTAATTCAAATTTCCAATGGATGTCGACCTTTGAGGTCTAAATAATTATCAATTAGGTGTTAATGCATATAAATATAAGTTTTTAGGTCATTTTCAAGACATCTAAGCAACCTAAGTAAGCAACTTCAAGAGTCAAATATTCACAAGTCTATTTGCAACAAAGTTGAGGCTTTGGAGTAACATTCAAGGATTTGTGCAGGTCTTCAAGCTCACTTTTATTCAAGATATATCATTTTCAAGAGTTGATCATGGATTCCTATAGTGAATCATGAGGAATTCTAGGTTGGGGAGATGCAACTAGCCATCAAACCAAGCCTAAGGACTTGTTTTCTAAGTGATTCTATCTTCCATTTTCTTCCAAATTTCAGCCTAAGGAAGGTTTGCATATCATTGAGATTCATTTGAGATGAATTAGGGTCTCCTAGAGTGATTATTGCTTTATTCAAATTTCATTCATCTATCTTGTTCTTGCATATTAGAATAAGATTACATTATGTTTCAGATTTCCTAGTCTTAGACACACTTAAGGCTAGGGTTTGCATGTGCATTTCATTATCTCTTTTAAGGTTTAATTACCAAACTATGGGTTTGACCAAGGAAAACCCCCCATTAGAAAATCCAATTATATTCTATTTTATAGGTGTTTTCATAGATTTAGATCTGAAACCCAACCTCAAAAGAAAGTACAGGTGTTGGAGTACAAATCAGATTTTCTAGTTTCTAAAAAAGTAGAACGAAACTAATTTTCCATTAATGGAAAATGAGTCCCACTAAAGGTGTTTTCTAGAATAGTTTGTAGATTCCATTACCCTTTTCCCCAAAACAACTTTCTGGGTAGAAACCCTGATTTGGGATTGATTCGCCTAGGTTGGCGAATGAGTCCCAGTTGGTCAAAAAGTCAACATTTCTAGATTTTTAGAATTATTTTTAATCACCCTAAGATTTCCAGGTGCACACCATTTACTTCTATACTCTTATATTCTATTTTTCTTGCATTTTTGAAGCATTTTATAGATCATCTAGTTCTTTTTGCATATCATAGCGTGTTTTCAAACATCTTGCATTTTCTAAGTTTTGCATTAGTAGTGAACTCCTTTATTAGTTTTTAGCCTTTAGTACAATCCCCTTCAAATGACATATTTCAATCTCCTTTGCATTGAAATCTCAAGGGTTTATTCTTGAGTGAAGTGTTAAGGTTTTTGCATCTTTCTCCTTTTAGGTCCAAAACCCTAGAAGTGTAAGAGAGTCGGGCCACATACAAAAACACTCATTTCAATGTGTAAGAGGAACTTCAACTATCTCATTTTTTTCTTCTTTCATCTCTGGTTGTAGATCAACCATGGAAGGCTTTAGCTCACAAAAGATCACACTTCTATTATAAAGCACCTTCTCTATAACTGAGTTCCAAAGCTTGTACCCTTTCACACCGATGCCATAACCGATGAAGATACACTTCACTACCTTGTTCTCCAATTTAGATCTCTTTTCACTAGGAACATAAGCATATTCCTCACAATCAAAAACTTTGATATCTCTCAACAAGGGCTTCTTACCAAAGCACGCTTCCATAGGTGTCTTATCAATGAGTGTTGAAGTAGGAGATCTATTAATTAGATAACATGCAATGGCTACAACCTCAGTCCAAAACTTTAGTTCAAGATCAACACCACTTAGCATACTCCTTTCCCTCTCCATCGATGTTATGTTCATCCTTTCCACAACTACATTTCTCTGTGGAGTGTAGGGAGTTGTTTTATGTTTCTTAATCCCATGGTCCTTATAGAACAGGTTGAAATCTGTAGAACAAACTCACCACCATTATCCATTCTTAAACACTTTATTTTCCTACCAGTCTAATTTTCTACCAAGTTTTTGAACTCCTTAAATCAACTGAATAATTGAATTTTCATTATGAGAAAATATACAAGTGTCCTTGAATAATCATCTATGAACGAGAAAAAATACACATAGATTTCAATAACGAAGGAACATTAACTAGACCAAACACATGAGCATGAATATAATCCATAATTCTAGAAGATTTATGAGAACTGGAAATAAAGAAACATGATGTTGTGTTCCATATATACAATGTTCACAAAAATTGAACTCGAGATTACAATCATCAAGCCCATCAACCAAGATTTTATTCTTCAAGGATTTTAAACCTTTTTCACCAATGTAGCCAAGCCTCTGGTGCCACAAAATTTCCTTCTCTTTTGGGAGCTTCACCTCTAAATAATTAGTACCCTAAGGAACAACGTCCTCCTTCTCTACTTGATCAAATGATGAAGCCCTTTTCCCAGAATTCACCGAAGTACTATTGCACTAGACTATGCAAGCATCTAACTTATACAGAGTGCCAACTCGCACACCCTTAGCAAGCACCATAGAACCTCTAGTCATCTTACAATTACCATTAAATAAAGATTCATTCACACCCAAACCATTCAACTTACTTATAGAAAGTAAATTTCGTGCCAAACCAAGGATATGCATCACACCATCAATTCCCTTTATCCTTCCATTAAAAAACTAAATCTTGACTCTTACACGACCAACAATTTATAGGTGAGAATCATCACCCAGATAAACCTTTCCACCAACATACTCTTCATATTTTAAAAACCAACCCCTATAATAGGTCATGTGAAAAGATGCACCTAATTCAATTAACCACACATGTTATGATGAATGAGTTGCCAAGGTTGCTATGAAAGCATCTACATCATCTTGAGAAGTTTCATTATCAAAATAATAATTGTTTTTATTTTTCTTCTTCTTCTCTTCTTTGTAGTCTTTTTGGATATGTCTGACTTTCCCACAGTTCCAACATTTCACCTTGGACTTCTTACTAGGAGACTTTGATCTCCCCTCTAACTTGGATTTATACTTCTTGTCCTTCTTCTTGCCTCTCTCCTATGATCGGTCTCGAATAGCAATGGTCTCCTTGGCCATCCTAGAAGAATTCATTTGCATTTCTTCTAACAACAGTGAAGCAACCACATCTTCCATCTTGAAAGTGGTTGTTGTACTCCAAATAGCCATTACCACGCGATCCCATGTGTTAGGAAAAGAACACAACATGAGCATGCAATGATGTCATCTATCTTCACACCAATAGACCCCAATTGAGAAAAAATCATGTTAAATGCATTCAAATGTTCTACAATGGACACTCCTTCCTCCATCTTCAAAGAGTATAACTTCTTTCTCAGGAATAACTTATTTACCAAGGATTTCCATTGATAAATGTCACCAAGCTTCTTCCAGAGAATTTTTGTGGTCTTCCTTTCATGGATGTTCAAGAGAACAAAATTGATCAAGCACAATCTAATCAGACCCTTGAATTTCTATTCCATTGCATCCTAGTTAGTTTTGGAGGTTTATGATGGTTTATTACTGGATACCACATCCTACAACTCTAGATCTATGAGCAAGTATTCCATCTTGAGTTTCCAAAACTCAAAATTACCACTGTTGAATTTTTCTATTTCTATTCTTCTTGATGTGCTCGCCATCTTAAATCTGCAATAAGATTACAACCAAATGTCTCTACAAAAATCCCACTGAAACCAGATCAGTGCAAAAAAACCCTTCTAGCCCACAAGGATAATAAAGCTCTAGCCAAGCTCTAATACGAAACTGAAAGGAAAGTAGAGTGTAGAATACACCTTCCTAACACTAATCTTTAGGAGAGAGAAGAAAATAAACTATTTGAAAATTTACAATTACAGTTTATTTAAGATGCACATATAAGAATATAAGATATAAACAATGAAATGATAACACAAATTTATGTGGTAAAATCCTTTCCACAAAAAATTCACACACTAAAGTAGAGATCTCTTGTATTACAATAAAAAAATATTACATACAAGTTCAGAGCTATGCCCCTCTAGGTGTCAGTTCAAAATGAAATCGGTAGCACTTCATTACATTCACTTTGATCTTTCACTCTATTCCAATGCGCTAAGGTATTACATACGTACTTCTCAAGCATTACAAGAAAACTTCCATAATAGACACTTCAACTTCTACAACCACCGAATAGACATAATTGTAATCCTGTCGAGCCATTCTTAACTCGTCATTGGGTTGAACTAATATTCATCACTCTGCCAATTATTGTGTACCACATGATATTTCTCTGCCACAGTCCATCAAAAAGACCATTGCAATGTTACGAGTTACCGCTATACCACAAGCCCCCTTATCAAACTATTTTGGGGTTGTAGGTTCTATACTACCATACCACAACCCTCCTCATTGGATTCTCTATCGGTTGTTGAGGATCGAGGATCCTGCATTCTCCATACTGCTTAGATCTCAAGCAAGTAGACTGACAACCATACCTTTGAACAACGAAGAATGAATTCCTTTTGTTAGTCAAGATTTGAGGTTTCTCAATACCCAATACTGCAAACTTCATAAGTAAAGCATATCATGGAACTTTGAAGTCTGATTGTAGAAACCCTTCAAATTTTCTAAGTCCTTTTCAACTGCATTTGGTAAGTGATAAGCCCAAAGATGGATGTATGGTTACTTACAAAACTTCTAAGTATTTTACCATGGCATTTGGTAAGCAATAAGCCTAAAGCCTCAACTCCAAAACTTGCGGGTAACAATTAAGTGAACCTTTACTGCCAACCCACTAGGTCTAGTTTAAACCTTTGTGGTACTGTGGTGTAGAAGATTTTGACTTAGATAAGTATTTTCATGACTTTAGAGAGCCTTAACTAGTAAGTTTGAGACACCTTTTTCTCAACAAATTATACATTAAATGTTAAATTAATCATAAAAAAGTATCAAACCAATCAACAATTTCAAAATTTTCAAAATTAACTTTCAAATCACCAACCAAATTTTTTGTGTACCCATTTCATATCACTTCTATCATTAATTCCTTCAATGCAACCTTAAATTCCACTTATCATTCCACCTACACTTTTTATCACCCAATATACCCATGTAGCACAACCCCGACCCAATATCATCCCATCTCCCTTTTAGTTTGAATCATAATGGCAAACTCCTACTTCTGTTATAAGAATTTATGATAAAACATTATGAAATTTATATATAACTTGAAAAAATAGTATGGTACAAAGATTTCCAACCCTTTTTGATACAAAATTATATATATATATGTTGAATGAACAAGACAATTAAGAGGGGGGTGAATCATTTGTAGCAAATTAAAACATCAAAACCCTCAACAATAATTAGATCCACATGCATTCATTAAACCCTTATTTTATTAATGTGATTAAGCATTAAATGTAGATAAAAAAAACCTGAAATAACAACACCATACACAAGAGAACACCAGATTTATGTGGAAAATCCAATAAGAGAAAAACCATGGTGAGGATTAGCTCACAATATAAGTAATAGAAAAACCAGTACAAGGGATCACTACCAGAATAGGACACACTACCCAGAAAGGCTCACATCCAGGGCTCACTACCATAAAAAGAAATACAAGAATATAAAAGAGAAATGTTACATAGAGAACACTTTCTCAATGCAATGAGAATCCACCATAATTACTCCAACACTCTTGCAACCTTGCATGAAGGATTTTAGATACCTTCAACTCAATGCCTTCAACAATCCAATACTTGAAATTCATACTACTCTACTCAAATTTCATCACACATCACTTGCATCAATATCGCATCTATGTTACTTCTCTCTTGCATCTCACAACATCACCACTCTTATTTATATCAACCTCAACCTTAGAAACCTTCTCCAATGTCGGCAATTATCTATTATACTTACAAATTCAAATAAGGTCAGCTTCCAAACATTTCTGCAGTGAATAAGAATTAATGTGACCCATATAAATCCTTAATTAGGACCCAAATAGATCCAAACATACCTCAACATGCTTCCATAAGCTTCACATGTAGTGTTAACACAAGGTCAACCAACACCCATGCTAAACACCATAAACATTAAGTACATGCTTAAATCAATCCAAAACTTTCAAACAACAAAATTCACTTGAAAACAATCTAGAATGATCTTTGAACCACTTGAGATCTGTAAAACTCTTCAACCAAGCTTGCATCATACAAATACTTCAACTTAGAACAACTAGTAAACCTTATTCACACATTGACGTATGAAACTCAAGTTCTGTACTACAGCAAATCAAGTGAAACCTTGAATACAAAAAGATAAAAAATATTATAAGAAACTTCCCAAATACACACAACCTAAAGCCAAACTATGAAGAAATGTAGAGAAAATACATTTCTCCAAGGCCATAGAAAACATCATTGAAAAACTGGTTCACACACTGGTGAAATATCTCACAGTATGCAATGATCTAGAAATCCAAATTATGAATATAGTAACCTCTGAGAACCTTGAACAACATATCATATCCATAGAAGCACAACCTCAACACAAAAGAAACACATAGCACAATACCGGGGCACATTCTAAATATTTGCACAACACTATTTTCTATGTCTATCTTTTTTCTCAAAATCACATGGAAACCAAGTACCAGAGACATCATCTCAACTCATTAATTCATTCCAAATCATCTTTAGACACCACAACAAAATGATAGCTCCATTTACTCACAACCCTTCCTCAATATCTCAACTACACATGTGCAACCTGCAACAACTTGTTTTCCTTATTTTCATAATTTTCTCAATATCCTCAACATCTTCATCATACAACAAACTTCCTCAACATATAGTTGAAATCAATGCAATGAAAGCTAGTAGAAAAGCATTTTAACATCAATAAAACCACCTTCATACTTGCAAAAATACCCCCCTTTGGCATTGATCGCAACAAAATATGTGAAAATCCCATAAAAGAGAAAATATACACAACTTTCTCCCCTGATACTTTATACTTTTTTCCCATGATTATCTCTCCCCCTTTGACATCAATGGAAAAGGATAAAAAAAATTGCATTGTTCTCCCCCTTTGACACTAAACCAAGATACTTTCTCTAAAAACTCCCCCTTATGAGTGCAACTAATAAACTCAACGAAATTGACAATACATGGCACTACCTACTCCCCTAAGAGGTAGCCTCCAATATCAATCTAGAAAAGAGATAGATACATGGATCCACTAGACTGATGCATATCCATATTCATCTAGTTCAAATAAAGAGGGGAAATAATCACCAACTTCTCCCAAAGATACTCAAAAGTATCCTTAGGAAGAGCCTTAGTAAATATGTTAGTAATTTGATCATTTATAGGTACAAACTCAAGATTACCTCATTCTCCATAACCTTTTCTCTCAAAAAGTGATACCTAATAGATATATGATTTGTCCTTGAATACATCACTAGATTCTTCCAAATATTAATTGTACTTGTATATCACAAAAGATAAAAATAGGCTCATCATACACTATGATGATATCCTTCAATATTTTTCTCATCCAAAAAACTTGTGTACAACATGATACCGCTATAATATACTAAACCTCTACAATGGATAAGGAAATTGAATCTTACTTCTTACTCAACCATGACACTAATCTACATCTAAGAAAGAATGCACCACCACTTGTACTTTTCATGTCATCAACACAACCAGCCCAATCTGTATCTGTATAAGTACTTAATGTAAAATCAGTATCCTTAGGATACCACAAGACATAATCTAGAGTGCCTCTTAAATATCAGAATATCCTCTTCACAACTACAACATGTGTTTCTTTAGGATCTTCTTGAAATCTAGCCACAAGATAAACTACATGCATGATATCTAGTCTAGTAGCTCAATTAGATATAGCAGTCCACCAATCATGGATCTATATTTGCTCTGATTAGCCTTAGGTGAATTATCATCTTTTCTCAATTTACAACCAATCACCATATGAGTGCACACCAGTTTGGATTCTTCCATTTTAAACATTTTCAACATCTATTTGACATGCTTGGACTGTGAAATGAAAATACATTTATCGGTTTGATTGATTTGTAGCCCAAGGAAGAAATTCATCTCCCCAAAAATTGACATCTCAAACTCTTTGTGCATATCTTCAATAAATTTCTTACACATAGCCTCATTTCCACAAAAGATAATGTCATCCACATAGACAACTACTACCAATATTTTCTCTTCCTCAATTTTGAAGTAAAGATTACTATCTGTGGTGCCCTTGTTGAATCATTGTTGTATCAAATTCATGTCCAACCTTGTATACCAAGCTCTAGGAGCTTGCTTCAATCCATATAATGCCTTCTTTAATATACACACCATATCCAATTGATCTGACAACTAAAATACTTTCAGTTGTTCCATGTAAACCTCTTCTTCCAATTCACCATTTAGAAAAGCATACTTCACATCCATCTGATAAAATTTGAAGCATTTATATGTTGCAAATGCTAAAAGAATTTTAATAGCTTCCATCCTAGCCACATGATAAAGTGTCTCCTCAAAGTCTATACCTTACACTTCTGAGTAACCCTTATGCACAAGTCTTTCCTTATTTCTTACCACTTCTCCATTTTCATTTAGCTTATTTCTAAATACCCAATTAGTTCCAATTATGTTGTTTTCTGGTCTAGGAACCAAATCCCAAGTCTAATTCTTCTCAATTTTCATAATTTCTTCTTCCATTGCCTTCATCCAATGTTCGTCTTTGCATGCCTCACTCACTATTTTAGGTTCAACTTTAGAGAGTAAACAAAGATTTACCTCAACTTCAACAACTTTTCTTCTTGTTAATACACCTTTCCTTTTGTCTCCAATTATTTATTCTTTAGAATGATTCTTTTGCACATACTTAGGGGTCTCAGGGGTCATCTCTAGAGCTTCTTCCTCTAAATTATGCACTTCTTTTTCGTCATCTTTTTCTTCTTCTTCTCTGTAATCAAGTTCATCTAACACATCCATCTACTACAATTGAATTCTACAATTTTCATCAACCATAACATTAGCCTGAATTTTGTTAAGTATGCACACAATTATTTTAATAACTTCTCCCCAATAGACTTCTGGTATATTTTTTTCTTTCATCATATTCCTAGTAGCTTCTTGAACAATCCAGTTTTTTCTTTCAACAACTCCATTTTTCCGAGGAGTTCTAGGGGTAGACAAGTGCTTCTCTATTCCATGAACTTCACAAAACATGTTAAACTCATTGGAGGTGAATTCTCCACCTTTTTCAAACCTCAAACATTTTATCTTCACATTCATTTCATTATCAACCATAGCCTTAAATGCCTTGAATCTATCTAATGCAGAAAAAAATTCTCTAAGAAAAGTAACCCATGTTATTCTAGAATAATCATCAATCAAAAGCATGAAATACGTATCACCTTGTAGAATTCTCACTTTGGTAGGACCAAAAGCATCTGTATGTACTAATTCCAGTAGTTTGGTAGTAGTGTGCTCCTTTCCTTTGAAACTACTCCTTGTTTGTTCTCCAAATTGACAACTCTCGAAAACAACATTGATAAGATTTATGATTCTTGGTAGATCTATCACTGCATGAACTAAATTGATTCTTTCCAAATTATCAAAATTCATGTGACACATCCTCCAACTTGCCATAACCAATTATCATTAATCTAAGACATAAATCAATGTACATCAACACCCTTAGGCTAATAAATGTGTCCATAATTTCTCTTACCAACATCAATCACAATTTTGAACCCTTTTCTAATCTAACATGTTTCATCCTTAAACACAACATTATATCCTTTGTTGCACATTTTTCTAATACTCAAAAGGTTATGCGTTAATTCCTTAATATATTAGATATTATTAGTATTGTACTTTCCATCAAAACTTATTGAACCTATTCCATAAATCTTAGCTCCTAAATCATCTCCAAATTTAACTAATACTCCATCATATTTCTCAAGTTTAACAAACTTACTTTTATCTCTGGTCATGTGATTAGAGAAACCATTGTCGACAACCTAGTAATTCTTATCTTCTTCAACATGAAAAGAAGATACCAAAGTACCTATAACCTTATCCTTCTTCTCTAGATCACTTTCCTTCACACAACTTTCAGATTTAACAAAACTAGATTCTTCTTTTATAACCAAGAACAAGCATTCATTGTGATCAAAATCTCCATAGTTAGATTCATCGTAAAAAATACCAGCATCTTCTCTAACATAGTAAGCTCTTTTAATCATCTTTCATTTGTTCTCCTTATTCTTATTGTTTACAACTCATTTCAGACATCTTGAAGCATAATGACATATTTCACCATAGCTAAAATATTTGAAAGGTAGTTTACCTTTATTCTTTCCTATGCCCATTTTCATATTTGTGACAAAGTTAGCTTCCACATCATCAAGATCATATCCATCTAAATCTTTAATCTTTTCTGAATTTACAACCTTAAAAGAAGTCTCCACTTTTGTTCCATTTTTCAAACCAAGATTTCTCATTTCAATTGAAATTAGTGTATGAATCAATTGATCTCTAAAATAATTATTAAAATTTGCAACTTCCTTAATAGAATATACCTTTTCACTATATGAATCAGGAATATTTCTAAGAAATTTCTTTACCTCCCTAGGTTCTTTAACTTGTGCACCAAGAGCTCTCATAGCGCTTACCAATGATTCATCAACCCTCTGCATGTAGGTTGTAATTATTTCATCTTTAGACATTCGCATAGTCTCAAATTATCCTTTCAAATTCTGTAGATTTTCTTTTTTGACCTTTTCATCTCCTTCATAAATACTTTCAAGCTTATCCCAAACTCCTTTATTAATCTTAAGATTCATAACTATTAGTGTAATTAAGTTTTCACTTACGGTAGATTACATTGATTAGTTTCTCCCAAGTGGTTTTTCCCATGTGGGTAGTTTTCCCACCTGACACTTTTGTCATGGATTTAAAATCATGTACATTATGTAAATTTATTCATCTCATATTTTTTCCATCTTCTCTAGGGTGAAGTAGCATAGTGCTCCTCTCTATCTCATGAAGGTTTTTTGTAGTTGGTTTTCTTGGGTGCTTTTCTCTAACAATAACTTTGACCAATTCAAAATTTGAAAGCCTGTTTGGAATAATAAAATTTTCCTTAGCATTTACCTCATGTGCCTTGATCCCATCACTTATGCTCAAACCATTTGCAGGTGGAGTATATGTATTATTATAAGCCTTCTTAATCTCATATCCCTGACATACCAAATATTGTTCCATCTTTGTCTTCCAGAATGCATAATATATTCCATCAAATATAGGGTAATCAATTTTCTTTGACATCCCAGGTCTACCTTAAGTGGTTAAGCTCTTCTTGAAGGAACCTTGCTTTGATACCAACTTTTGAATGAACAAGAAAACTGATACAGGGGGTGAATCAATTGTGGAAAATTAAAACATCAAAACCCTCAATAGTAATCAAATCCACATGCATTCATTAAACACTTATTCTGTTAATGTGATTAAGCATGAAATACAAATAACAAAAATTGAAATAAAAAAACCACAAGAGAACATCAAATTTACATGGAAAACCTAATAAGTGAAAAACCACAGTGAGGATTAGCTCACAATATAAGTAATAGAAAAACTATTACAAGGGCTCATTGCTAGAATAGGACACACTATCTAGAAAGGCTCACAGTCAGGGAGCTCACTACCATAGTAAAATTTATACAAGAAGATAGAAGAGAAATATTACATAGAGAACACTTTCTTAATGCAATAGGGATCCACCAAAATTGTTCCAACACTCTCATAGCCTTGCATGAAGGATTCCAAACTTCTTCAACTCACTGGCTTCAACAATCCAATACTTGAAATTTGCACTACTTTTCTCAAATTCGCATCAAACACATCACTCGCATTGATCTCACATCTATCTTAATTCTCTCTCACATCTCACAACATCACCACTCTTATTTATATCAGCTTCAAACTCAAAAACCTTCTCCAATATCAATAATTCTCTGTTATACTTACAAATACAATTTAATTCAACACCCAAATATTCCCTCGATGGATAGGAATGAAGGTGACCCATATAACTCCTTAATTAGGACCCAAATAGATCCCAACACTCGTGCTAAACACCATAAACATTAAGTACATGCTTCCTTAAATCAATCCAAAACTTTTGGAAAAAAAATCACTTAAACACAATCTAGAATAATCCTTGAACCACTTGAGATCCATCAAACACTTCATCCAAGCTCACATCATACAAATACTTCAACTAAAAACAACTGGTAAACCTTGTTCGCACACTAATGTATGAAACTCACTCTATACTACACCAAATCAAGTCAAACCTTGAATACAAAAAGATACAAACATTATAATCAACTTCCCAAATCTACACAACCTAAAGCCAAACTATGGAGAAACGTGGAGAAAATACATTTATCCCAAGGCTATAAAAAACATTACTAAAAAATTTGGTTCACACACTAGTGAAAATATCTTGCACTATACAACAATCTAGAAATCCAAATTTTGAATATAGAAACCCCTGAAAACCTTGAAAAACTTATAATATCCACATATGCATAGTCTCAACATAGAAGAAATGTGAAGCGCAATATCATAGCACATTCTGAACACTTGCAAAAACACTATTTTCTTTGTCTATCATTTTTTCTCAAAAGCACTTGGAAACCAAGTACCAGAGACATCATCTAAGCTCGTTACTTCATTCCAACTCATCTTTAGATACTTCAAAAAAATGATAGCTCCATGTACTTGTAAGGAAAGATCTAAGGTGCGAAACAACTCTCCTAATGTCAAAACCTCAGGGAAGAATGCAAAGATACCTTTTAAATTTTACAATTACAGTCCAATTAAGATGCACTTGAAAGAGATAATAGAAACAGAGAATTAGACATACACATACGAACACCAGATTTACGTGGGAAAACCCTTACGGGAGAAAAAACCCACCACACCAAGAGAAGTCACTTTGTATTACAGTAATAAAGATTACATACAGAGATCAGACTTATCTTTCTGATGTCAGTTTATAGCAACATTCACAATGATCAACCTTGCTACAAAACATTCACATTACAATGCTTTCAAAATCAAATTCACACTAATCACCATTCAAACTTTTCACCCACCTGTTCATCAAACCATTGAACCCATCACAATTTGCAATCACTGAGTATATCCATGTCGCTTCTAGTCTGTTGAACTTCCTCTTAGTAATGGCCGCAATATTCCAACTGCTAGCAGTTCCCATTTTGCTCCTTGACTGGTCGAACACAAGCCACGTAGGATGGTCTTCACTCTATCAAAGTGTTCAACTTGTGTTGGCATGTCAGTGAGACACTAACCATGTCTCCCCGATGCCAACAAAACCAACATTCGATATCGCCAAGAGTCAACACTATCAACAAGAGGTTCTACTGAGTTCAAAAAGTTATCGCTCATACTTCGCCTTGTCACCAATACCTCATACCGATGATCATCACTTGTATCACTATCACCAAGACTTATCACTTTCACTGAGAGATCATACCGAGCCTTTATGTTATACCGAAATGTTCAACAGTCGGCAAGACTTATCGCTTTTTCTAGGAGATCATACTGAGGTTCACAAGTTATCCCGAAGTATTCATCCATCACCAAGACTTATCAATATTGCTGAGACGTTACTCTAAAGACTTAAGTCATACCAATCACCAAACAACAATCAACAAGACTTCACTCCATCGCTAAGAGTTCATCCCGAAACACATGAGTTACTCCAATGACCACAGGTGTATAACTATCAGCAAGACTTCTCTTATCGGTATGAGACATACTGAACGTCCAAGACTCTCCCTAACACCGCTTGTCGCCCAGAGTCTCCTTGATATACGATAAGAGTGGCCTATCAGCCAGAGATCTCCATTCAATAGAAGGTTACAACGAATGCCATAGGTCATAGCGACTAGAACTATTCAACAAGGTTTCAACTGCTAGTCGGCCAGACAATAAAGATGTCACACCGACATGGCTCTATCAGAGGTTTCAACCTATGAGATTGAGGCACATAATTCCAACAGTACTCACAACACTTCCTCAATATCTCAACTACACATGCACAACCTACAACAACCTATTTTCCTTATTTTCACAATTTTCTCAGTATCCTCAACATCTTCATCATGCAACAAAATTCCTCAACATATAGTTGACATCAATGAAAACACCTTCATACTTGCAACAATATATATATATATATATGTATATATATGTATGTGCATATATATATGTATATATATGTATATATATATAGATGTATATATATTTATGTATCTATCTCTATAATATGTATATATATATATAAATTTATATATATATATGTATGTATATATATATGTATATATATATATATGTATGTATGTATATATATATGTATATATATATGTATGTATGTATATATATGTATATACATATATATAGATATACATATATTTACATACATATATATATGTATATCTATATATATACATGTATATATATGTATATATACATGTATCTATATATACATACATACTTACATATATATATATATACATATTACAAAGATAGATAGATACATAATTTTCTTCAATTACAATGGCTCTAACATGTATGGTAACCATGCATGCTATCTCACAAAAGGTTTCTAAATATTTGTATCACACTATTGTTTCAAGATATATATAATTTTCATAATGTTGTTTCAAAAATGCTTATAAATAATTGTATCATAATGTGGTTTATGTATGTATGTAAAAATATCATAATATTCTTTCAAGTTATATATAAATATCATAATATTTTTCACAAATGCTTAAAAATATTTCTATCATAATCTTGGAATTAATTTGCATGTGGACTTAGAACAAAGTCTAACAATAAATTCTCCATTGCACAATGTGGGACCAAATACCTTAGTGCATTTTTTATGCTGAATGGGGAGAAATTCATGTTGATCAATTCAGAAATGAAGTGGAGGAAATAGCTATTCAGGTGCTTGTTACAAATGATGAAGATCCAATGGAGCCATTGGGAGGCCAAAAAAGTTCAGACCTCTCCCAATTTTTGAAGGTGAGGGATAAGTCCAATTAGCTAGCTAATCATGGGATTAAACTTCTAAGAGGATCCCATCTCTTCACCACTAATGACTACATGAAGTTTCTAAATGAGAAAGAGGAGAGGAAGAATGAAATTCAACAATTGAAAGAGAGGAAGAGAGAACAAAGTGTACAATGCAAGGTCAAAATAATTACAACAAAGGAGCTAAAGGAAAAATTGAGAATTCAAAGAGAACAACAATGAGTAGCAACTAAGGTTGAATGAGAACTGTAAAATAAGAAGTAGAAAAAGGGGAAGCAAAGGATTAAAAGGGAAGCTGCAAAAAAAGAAAAAGAATTGGAGAAGGCTAGAAAAGAGATAGCAAGGGAAAGGCATCTCAATGACCCTTTAAATCCCTTGCCTGGAATCATAGGATATTCACAGACTTTTTTTCAATTCATTACCCCCAGTATTGTCCACCTTCACCTACCCCAAGTATTACCCAACTAGTTCAAAGTTATAGTCCTACTCATTCAGAGGCCACAAACAACATATCATCAAATTTCCCTTTTCAAAGTTTCTTTATTTTATTGAAATGTTAAGTACGAATAGTTTTATTGTGATTATTTTGAAGGCTTCCAAATGATGTAATTTTCTAATTGATTGTTAGATTGTGAACTGTTTTGTTGTGATTGTTTTGAAGGTTTCTAATAGTTTTGTTGGGATTGTTTTGAAGGTTTTCAACATGAAACAGTAGTATGATATGGATACAAACAAAATATTCCTACATGTTATAGTCACTGATTGTTAGATTCATTCTAATTGAAGAACCAACAAACCATACATCTAATTAAGTTGAATGTAAATGAAGAAGGCTATAGGAAACATATCAATCTATCTCTACAATATACATATACATATACATACATACATACATACATACATACATACATACATACATACATACATACATATATATATATATATATATATATATATATATATATATATATATATATATCTAATTAAGTTTAATGTAAATGAAGAAAGCTATAGGAAAAATATGTATCTATCTATCTCTACACATATATCAATCACAATGTTGTATTAGAAAGGGTTGAAAATATGTGTACCATACTGTTGTTTGAAGTTATACATAAATTTCATAATATCTACTTTACATAGAAATTTCATAATGTTGGTTCAAGTTACATATACATACTAAAGAATTTTATATTTGTATGTATGTACATACATATTTGTATGTTCGTAAATACATATATATAATCAATTTACCATGATCACCTAAGCGTTCTAAGAGTTAGAATTGGGGATATGATAGTATAACATGCATTGCGTGTTTCATTGCACACATACCCTTTTTCGTTTACATATATAACTTGTAATAGTAGTATGATGCAAATATTTGAAACCTTGTCTAATAGAAGTGTACGATATATATGTATATACATAGGTACATATGTATAGATATATATACATATGCACATATGTATACACATGCACATGTACATATGTATATATAATCATATATACTACAAAGATATATGTGTTTCCTATATCATTCTTCATTTACCCAATATTGGTCCCAATCCCTTACAACTAATTGTTATAATGGCCAACTCCTACTCCTGTTATAAGTATTTTTGAAAAGTTCTACAAAGAAAAGAATGATACTACATAATCTAGGGTAAAATTTAGGTAAAGGTAAAACAACATCAAAACTAAACCTATAAAGCCCTAAACCAACAATAAAACACAATCCAACATAAGAAACATAAACATGAAGTATTTATATTACCTATTCCATGGTTTCTTAACCTCTATTACCCTTCTCCTTTTTCTTGAATGTACTTGATTCCCTCATACTTGAGTATGCAATAGTAGCCTAATGTCTATGATAGAAAAATATTGAAGATAGCAGTTGTCTATATAATAGCATGTACTTGTGCATAAACTAGATTGATAGAAATGACAATGATAGGAGTCTTTATAGAAAGACAAATTTGGATGAAGAGCTAATATTTAATGTCAATAAGATATGTCAATCAATGGCCAAGAATTAAAGTTGTAGTATGACATAGGGTTAGGGAAAAATTAGGGCTCTGACAAGAAATGAATGGCTAAGATTTAATTATAAAATAATTCAATCAAGGGCTGAAATTAAATGAGATGTCAAGAAATAAGATTGGCCTAGATAAAGAGGTTGACACAAAAAAAGAGGTTGTAGAAGAGATTCAAATCATTATCAAATTATTTACTTTGAGAGGGAAATGAACAATTAAATAATAAAAGCATTATTTAATTATAGTGGACAAGTGACATGTTGAATTTCTTTTAAATAACAATTTGATTCAAAAGTGGGAAATGAATAATTAAATAACAGAAGCATTATTTAATTATAGAGGACATGTGACAGTTGACTTTTTCATTAAATAACAATTTAATTCAAAAGTGGGAAGAAAATGAGAAATTAGTAGACAATTAAATAAATTACATTTATTTAATTAATCAAAAAGAAGAAATAAAAAGATGGAAATGAATTAAGTAAATAACTAAAATTATTTAATTAATAGAAGTCTTATGACATTAGACAATAATTAAAAAATTAAAAATTACTTAATTATCATAGATGAAAGGGGAAATGATGGAGAAATAAGAGTTTGTAGGTCTAGGATAATTTTTAGTGTCTACATTTTCCCCCTCTTTGATAGAATGCATTTTATCACATTGTGTCAAAGAAAATCAGTCCAAACATGTCCCAGTGTAAACAAGGTGGACCTATGCACCCTAAAAAAATAAAAAAAATTGAAAATTATTTTGATAAGTTAATTTGACAACCAGGAATGTAATGGTGATGAAAGAAATGATTTCCATGACCTTCAGGGTGGTGAAATTAATGTTTGAAACCTCTCAAAAGTGTAGCCAATATAAACCCTAGTGAAAACCCAGTGCAAACCCTAATTTTGATTACCTATAAATAGAATGTTGAGTGGGAAAATTGCTCACAACGAGCATCATGGATATCACATTTGCACCTTCTGAAGGCTAGAGGGCATAGAGGACCCAGTAAGTACACCTTTCCCACCTCATCATTTTTCATTTTTCGTGCATTTTTAGGGCTTAGAAATTTTAGCAAGAAGTTGTAGTGAATTACATTCACCACAACTTCCATCGTGAGTGTCCCAATTGATAACAGTTCATCGTAATTGTCACGGTGCACCACAACTACTAGGGTAGATTAGACAATCGAATGTGGTATAGTGCAACTAAAAAGTGCACCGCATTTGCTTCCTACACTACACTTGTGGACGAGAATGACACATTCAACAAAGTGAACTACATATGCTTGGGAAAATGATGCATGTGCAAGAATGTGACAAAACTGATTGGGGGTTGACCACAAGTGAACCCAGTGACGGATTTGTTGAGGTATGTGATGTAAGTCCCATTGTGCAATGCATATGTAGAAACAATGATAATTGATTTTCTATGATGCATTTGATAAGTAGAATGATGCAAATGGATGGTTAGAATTTTTCCCTAGTTTAGGATGAAATGTCTTGTGTAATGTGATTCCAATAGGTCTAATTTGGGTTTTGGATTGACGTAATGACTTTTTCTTGTGATCATAGGTTTTTCTTTCCCCTATTTATACTCAAGAGTCATGACCATCTACTTTTTAGCTTTGAGATCAATTATTTGACGCTGAGAAGCATGGGTTGATGCATCTTGGGTTGTACCATGTGACCTATCTTGGCAATCTCAAATTTTTCAAATTTGAGATGCCTATTTCAAAAAATTTGCCTCAGAATTTTCAAAAGTGCACCTGATTAATCTGCCTGAATGGCCTACTTTGAGAGGTCATAGTTTGATGCTCATTGATTTCCAATAAAATCCCTTTGCAGACACACTCATGTGTCATATGTGAATGTGCATGTCAATTTTCAGCTTCCCACAATGAGTTTTATCAAGGTTTCAAAAAGTGAAGCTGGAGGGTTTTGTCACTGTTCAACAGTTTGCAAATGTTAAGTTTTGCAAAGTGGCCTCTCGTTTGAGCCTGCATTTTGCAACTGGTTGACCATCATATCAGAATGATTGTTGTTTTGCATTCTCTATACCATAATGAGCTCACATGTCATTTTTTAAGGCCTCACGATTTGATTTTCTATTTTTAGCAGATCAAAACCAAATAGAATTTCTTCAGTTTTGCACTGAAACCTTTCTAAGAGGCCAGCTTTGAGCGTAAATAACTTTTAATGGGTATTCGATGTTTTCTCCATCTATAATTGGAGCTTCCAATTTCTTTTTTTCCTCAACACAATGACACAAGTAATAGTTTGTTCCTTCTTTGTTGCCTTCATCTGCAATAACTACATAAACATGCCCTACATTTATATGTGTGGCATATCTCTTGAAATTAGTTAACATTATGAATACAGTACAAAGTAAGATAACAATATGGAATTTCAAATACTAAGCAAGTAGATATATTACCTAGTTGAGCTAGATCTGATACATGGTCAAAGTCGACCAATGATTCCATCTATGTTAGTTCCAATGCCATCAGAGGGCGATACATGTGAAGTGGGATAAGATAACTTGTCAACCATTTGTCAACCCAGTCCCCTGACTCACAATCATTCCAAGCTTGCATTGTACATGAAGAACAAAAGCATGCCATCTTACATGTATCGATACTCCATGAACCTACATTTGAGCTAAGCAAAGAGTGAAAATCACTTGATCCTATTAGTGTACAACAATACTCATATGGTTCAATGTTAGTATCATCCATTAACCAAAAAAATATATGAACTGAAGACGTAACTTCATTACTTGGACCCATCGAAGCATTACACCACTCGTAAATTGATCTTGCATTTGTCAACTATCCATTATCTTTATACTTTAACTATTCTCATGCTAATGCTCTTTTCACACATGCTCTTGCACCGTCATGCTCCCCCTTTCCATGTCTGGCCTCACAAAATTTCCACATATGTTGAACACGTGTAGTGAGATGCATCTTGCACAACCAGTAGAACATGCGCGCGTTCTTGAACTATGTTGCACAGTTATCTGACCATATTATATGTTGACTGTATGATATGCCCCTTTGATCCAAATGAATGTAGAACATCTAGAAGCAATCTTGCACGAACTCTAGAGAATGCATGTGATCATCACTAATATAAAAGTGATACTCCCTCAATACCTTCCTTTGGTCCTCTATACTATTAGCTGCATGAATGAATGCTATGTGCACAAATATCGAAACCTGTGTGGAGTTGTAATACTGTGACTGCACCTTACGCTGTGGCTGTACAGTGTAGTTCTTTGCAAATTCAACCACTGATACTATGCTGCCAAGTGGAAAGGTGTCCTTGCATAGCTTGAATTATGTGTCCAGCCATCGAGCTCGATGGTTTTTCCTTGCATACTCATACACTAGATTCTCATGAAACATGGACATAAAATGATACACTGGAATCTTCTCAACAACCAAATCACACCTTTTTGCTTGAGACCCATCTTTTGTAGCATATGCCACTATTTTATACTTCCTGAAATCTACTAGTTTATGCCCCACCTCATCTGTGCTTTCCATATGTTGACATACTCGCATTCGTTGCAAGCCACCGCAACGCTCGCATGAACCATCCAAGCATGTTCTTCTATAGAATATTTGGCCATCCTCTATTTGACATAATTTTTTTGATAAGAACTCTCTTGAAGATTTTGGTGGGCTTCTATGCCACAATCTCAAAACATCATTAGTATGCAAATCTAAAACATATAGAACAATAAGCATCATAATGGTTAGAGAATTCAATATGTAGTCTACAACAACAAGTAGTGCATGTGTGATTTATCTTGACATAAAAAGGTTTAAGCATTTCAAAAAATCTTTGAGAAATACTAATTTGAGGATAAGCATTTTGAAATTTATGAAAAAATTGGTTTGAGTCATATCCAAAAAATGCTTTGGATGTGGCTCATGGTTTCGACTACCGATTCTCCTTCTTACAACATCCCTTTGATTCAGAGATGGCCTTGTATTATTCTTCCAATAATCTTCAATTAGTGTTCTCAATGCTTCAACAAATTTTTTATCTTTGTGTGGCAGTCTCCCCGAGAATGCCCATAATTCATTTGAATCGGTGCCCTCAATTCTTTTCCACCTTTGAACGGCTTTTGATAAAGTTTTTCTACTAGTTCCCATTTGTTCACTTGTCTTTTTAATGAGGTGAGATATCTTTGTTTGATAGCTTACCAAAGTCGATGTAATGACACATCGGGTGACATTAGTATCCTTTGAGCATGAGGTCTTACCCACATTGTCATAAGCATCCATTAGATTCTTCACAATAGTGTTTTCACTTGATGCATTCTATGTTCTCAACCCAAGAGTCTTCATGATGTTTCTATACTTTAAATCCCACATCATTTGAACAAATATTTGACATCTTGCGGTCTCATTTATCCTTTCAAAGAAAATTTTCCAAATCTTATCAGCATATCTTCTACAAGTGTGTTATGGAATCTTACCTTCCATGTGCTTCAAAATATCCTCATCAATATTGATAAAAAACTTTGGCTTTCTACGCAAAATTCTAGGTGGTGTTCTCTTAGGTACATAAATCTCAACATTAATAATTTCATCAATATTGAATTGAGGTGGGCTAGATTGCATACCTTCGATCGAGGGTGGAATAGAAGACATACCTTGAGGTTCACATGGGGATGATGGCATACCTTGTTCGTCAACTCCGAGTGACAATGTACTCTCAACTTCAGATGTGGTGGAAGGTGTCCAACCATACTCACTTGTGGTAGATGGTTTCCCTCCATATTCGCTTGTGCTTAATGGTGTCCCTTCATATTCACTTGTGGTAGAGGGTGTGTCTCCAACTATGGTATTTGCATCTCCCCTAGCACGACTCTTTCGCATTCATGCCCTTTGTGTTGCCAATTTCTTTTCTCTTTTTGACGGTTGAGGTTCCTCTACAACTAGATTGTTTTCATCAATCATTCCCAATTTCTTCTTTTCACGATATTCCCTCATCCGTTTTTTCTCTTTATCTCTGAAGGCTTGGAGCTGATCATCTCTTAGTTTTTTCCTTTTAACAGTTCGCTTCTTCGGCATGAATAATTTTACCTGTGCAAAAAGTGCTAAGTTGTCAAATTAACTAATTGAGTTTATGAGTTGGGCAATGTAATTTTATGTTAGATTGAGCATGAGAAGGGTATTTTAGGCTTGTTTCAATAGTTTTCAAGTTTTTGAGTGTTTGGCAAGTGCTACTTTCAATAAAACATAGGGTTTTTGGTGCAGGAGCACCAACACCATATTTTCAAAATTTGAATCATTGAATGTTGATCATTTGATCATTTGATCAGTAGGTGTGTCATAGGTAGTTTGAAGTCACTATTTTCATTAAATAAGGTTTAGATACACCATTTTGAATGTATTTAGGGATTTGGAGGTCAATGGAGTCAAAAATGTAAAAGTTGCTCAATGAGATGGTTCATGTGATGAGTCTAGAAATTTAGGTGTTTTGATGTTCTTCAGGTCAAATAAGGTCTTTGGAGACCATATTTCATGTATTTAGATGTCTTAGGATTGATTTTTAAAAATTTACACATGATATTGGAAAAATTGCAAAATTGCAACAAAAGTTGTGAAGAGCAAAATTGTGAAAATACAAGAATTTGAAGGGTCAGAATTTGAATAGATATTTATGCCCACTGGTAAGGAAAAAAGATCATTGTAAAAGCTTGTTAAAGACCTTCAAAGGCTCATTGTAAATAGAATGAATATTGGTTGGTGAATCATTTTGAAGAATTCAATGTTCCATTCTTTTATTTCACTGTTTTCTATATTTTTCATGTGTTAACAGAATTTCATCACAGTTGTACGGACCTGCACATTCAGTAAAGGCTCTAAAATTCTTTATTTCATGTAGTATTTTGGAGTAGCTCTTATTTACATCAATTTTGAGCTTCTAACATTCAATTTTGTGGGAGAAATCTTGATTTTTTTGGGACCGCCTACTAAAGTCAGAAATACCCCTGTTTTGTGAGCAATATGGATTTTTTGGTCATCCCACCTCCTGTGTAGACTTTTGTTTCGGTGGGATGACATGTATAAATGTATATTGTATGTTTAATAAAGTTAAAAGGCACTAGGAATCCACAAGGTCAAGTTATAGTGATGCCCTAGGTTGGGTATGTAGGTTTTGCTAAGTGAAAATGAAGGCTAAAGGTTGTGTATTGGTGAATTTGTGAAGGGATTGAGTGTAGATAGGTTTGGAGGGTCTGTGCGGACCTAGGAAAAGGTTTTTTGAACTTTGGTTTGAGGTTTTGTGACTGTTAGAGTGTAAATACAGAGAAACCCTAGGTTTTAGGGTGAAATTGGAGGGTTTGTTGGAACAACACCCTAGAAGACCTGTACGAAAGAAATGACCTAAGAATTTCTGGTTTTGTATCACAATTTGAGACTGTCCAAGAGATTTTGAGGTGGAAAGAAATCTAAAGGGTACTTTGTTTGTAAAATGGGGCTAATTCTAGTAGCCTATTGAGCAGGATGACTTGAAGTTTCTCTATGTTGTTGCATGAGAATCTCATATGTAAGATTGGGTCTCTATTTTTGATGTTGTGTAGATGCTATTTGGATGTTGGGATGGTTCTCTTATAGTATTCTCTAAAAGATAGGTCTTTTGTTGATTTGGTGAGTTGGGAAGCCATGGTGTTGATTTGATGAAAGTAGTTTTGGAAACTTGAATCTGAGTTGGAACTCGATTCCTTGAGTCTATTTGTGTGTTGCAGGCCTTCCCCTACTACCTTAGGAGTATACTCCAATTTTTTAGAGACATGTATGGAACATTTGGTAGCATAGACAAGGCAATCAGCTGGTTTGTATAACTATTTGACAAAATAACTCAATGAAAGCTTTGGAAGCACACACAAAGAAATTCAATTGTTAAACTTAACAAAATGCCTCAAAGAGATGTGGTTTAAAAATGTAATAGGAAAGTGTATCAAATTATGTGATTTAAAATGTCCATTGACAATGTAAGGTTGTAGCATGACAAACAAACAATTTGATCAACATGGAATAAGCAAAACAACAAAAATGAAAGCAAGCCATAATAGAATGAAAGAAAATGTACAAAGATTTCACATTCCTAAAAAAGCAAAGTTTCAAATGGAGGAGTTCTACCCAATTATGCAGCCTTTTTTTCTTCCTTCCTCAAACTCCTCAAAAATTTGACTTCTTCAAAAGCTTATTCCCCTCCAATTTTCAATTGTATATCAATTATCAATGTAATTCAAACTTGAATTGATATTACATACCTTTAAAGTTCAAAACTCTACTATTTCATGCAAAGGTGATGGAAAGAACATTCAAAAGGTGGCGGAATCTAAAAATCATGCATGCACACTTCACTCAATCACCAAAAAGCTACTTTTTGTCAAAGCACACGTAGAACCAGGAGAATATGTAGAATGTGGGCCGACATCATGGGTATATTGTGTTTTTTTACCATTTTTAGTGCTATAAAAAATGTTCTCATGTTATAATGAGAGCGCATTATAACGAGAGCACGTTATAACGCGGACGTGTTATTTAATCCTTAACAGACATATCTCTACTAGTAAATAACGCACTCACTTTATGATAAATTTGGTTTTTTTAAGCTTTATATGGTACATTTATAGGGTAGAGGGTTAAGGGTACTAGGGAGAGAGATAGAGGGAGTGAGTGAGAGAGAGAGAGATACCTGAGAGAGGGAGATACTTGAGAGAGAGAGAGAGAGATAAAGGGAGTCAGATAGAGATAAAGGAGGGAAGGGCCAAGGGTAGAGGGTAGAGGATTTAATGGTGAAGAGTTTAAGGTTT